>BJBW01017952.1:0-26052 GCA_004320125.1 Scolopax mira | reverse complement strand
CCCTGCCCAGGGCAGGGGGTGGCACTGGATGGTCTTAAACGTTCCTTCCAACTCTAACCATTCCATGACTCCCACAGGGCCACAATGATGTGCAGCCAAAGGTGGCACAGCCCCCTTTGCTCTCTGGGCCTGGGGACCAAGAGAGCAAGAGGTTCTCTCCTGCTTGTCCTGGGCAGCAAGAGGGGCATGGGGGGGATTCAGCAGCGTATGCCTAGTTGTCTGTGCCACATCACCCTGGAACCCCGGGGAGCTGCCATTGCTCATGCTCAATCCCAGGGCTGGTCCTTCCCCACCATCCTGGTGGGTGTCTCCCAGTGATGCCTGCTCCTCTGGGAGACTAATCAGCATTTGGTTCCCAAATCTTCACCATTGCCAAGCCTCTGCCTCTTCCCCAATATCCTCTCTTTCCTTGGGTGAGATCTTGGGTGAGACCTGTTTTTTCCCCTCCCTGGCCAGGGGCTATGTATGTTCAGAACACTTGAGATATCTTTGTTAAGCAGCTGCAGCTCAAATAGCTTCAGCCTCCCAGGTCCTGCCACTTTTTGGGCTCACAAGGGAGACTCAACATCACATGAGACCTGGAGCTCAGCAGGGATGCAAGACCTGGGGCGTTCGCATCCTTTCCAACCCCATCTACTTGGACCTCTACATGCTACAGCCTCTTATCAGATGGTCAGGGTTGGGGTGCTGAGCGCTTTATCGAGGCTCCTCCATCGTTGCTGAGAGCTCCCTGTGGCTGCGGAAGTTCCCCCGTCTTCTGTTTGAGGGCGATAGCTGCGCTGAGATAACCCTCACCATCAGATACCTGGGTCCAGCCCCTGAGCATCACTCCTGGTGAAAGACAAGGCAGCACGTCCTGTCCTCAACGGAGTATGATGGAGAAGGGTCCCCTCAGCCCTGGGCAAGGCGTAGGGGGGTCACCAGACAGCCCAGAATTGGGGTACAGCAAGGGGACGCCCCCTCCAGCAGCTCTGCCGGGACTGGGTTCAACCAAGCTCCCTCACCATGAGACTAAACACTTGCTGAGCAAAGCTGCCGACAAGGGTCTCGGGGGACCTCTGGGGATGTGTCATCCAGCTCGCGAGCCAGCCCTCAGCTCCAGCGGTGTCACACAGAGAGTGGCTCCACTGGGGGGGGTCCGGATCCAGCCCCCACCCTCCCCCTGGCTCTTGCCAGCCTGTTCCAAATCCCCCACCAGGCACAGAGACGACTCTCGGAGCCGGGTCCTGCGACAGAGGTTGCGTTCGTCTCGCCTCCAGCCCATTGTCTTGTTTATTTGTTACGGTTGGTCTCCAATTAAGCGTTTGAGCCGTTCGGGGTGAGGGCTGTTTCTTCCCATGCGAACGTGCGGCCACCGGGCTGTGATGTGGTCCAGGACCCGCGGGAGCATCTGCTATTGCAGCAACAGTGCCCAGGGACCAATGCGTTTCAGATGGGCTCCGCTCTTCTTTCCATGCTCAGGCCGGTGGCCAGCCCCAGATGGCGAGGAAGAGCCGCCAGCCGGCCCTTTGGACATGATGTTCCCCTCCTCGGGGACCCTCTGGGACCCGGCTCAGGGTCGGGGGCCTGATGGGGAGATCATTTCTGGCCAAACATGCCTCCTGAATATCGAGCTGTGAGGGCATCGCCTGGATGGCGAAGGGACTGACCATGGCAGGTGGGACACTCCAACTGGGCTCCTTCAGGGAATGGCTCCATTGCCGTCCCTGACCTTCCCAAGGGTCAGCCCCAATTGGGATGCTCCTGCTGGCTGATGCCCCAGGGATTCAGCACGGGGTAGTCAACCTGCAGATGGGGGGATGCAGAGCTGACGGTGCCCCATCACCACACCTGCAGCCCACGTATGGCAAGTCTGGTCTGGCTGGTGGCCCCTGGGGCAGCGGCGGGGACCCGGCCGGCAGGGTTGTGCGGCGGCGTCAGTTAGCACATGATCCCCGCCGCGGGGCCAAGGTCTGAGGTCAGTTAGTCACACCCAGGCACTGACTTCACCGCGGGCAGGAGCGGCTCCTCACGTACTGCGCTCCCCCAAGGCAGCGCTGACCCGCCACTCGCGGCCGCCCCGATGGTCAGACCGCTCCGTTATCGGGGCGCAGGCATCGCTCCCATCACCATGGACCGCTCCCCGGAGGCTTCCCCCCGGCTCTCGCCCCAGACAGAATACTTTCTCTGGTCCTGAGGCTGGAGAAGAACCCTTAATGGGGTCCTGCTGGTCCCACCAGGGAAGCCGCAGTGCCGGTTCCCCCCCCCGGTGCTCGCGGTCCGGCTCGCGGGGCTGGCCTGCTTCCCCCCGAGCGCCAGCTGGGTGGGATCAGCTGCTGGCTGAGGTCATTGGAAGCCCTTTCCATCTCCCCTGAGTTTGGGATGTTCATGGAGCGTGGGGCGACACGTCCTTGCCCACAGGAGCCGGGATGATGGCACCATCCATGGCCGCCTCCAGCCCCAACCCTGGAACCCCAGGGGAAGGCAAGGGATGGGGGATTTTGGAATTTTAGGGTCTTGTCCATGCTTTGGACGGAGCCACGTTTCCAGGCAAGGAAGAGTTAATCCCCCGCCCGCCACTAATGAGCCTTAACTGGGAATGACCCTACACGGGGGGAGAAGTGAACCCATTGTCCTCGCCTTCGTTTGACTGTCTTCCAGGGAGACTCATGAAACGCAGAGCCCGGGTGTGAGTTCCCAATTTATGTCAGGAGGCTCTGATTTATTCTATTTATTTATTTTTGCCATCTGGTTGAGGAGGGACGTTGAACGCAAGCGTGAGAAATCCAGATGTGCACAGCTCCTCGCTGCTGTGCTCCCTGCGCAGGACTTTGTCCCAGCCCCCGGCCCCGCTGAGCTCCACCCGACCCACCCCCTGCCCCACTGCCACCCCTCCAGACCCTGGGAACGGGTGTGTGGCACCCCTGGGCATCTGCCATCTCCCCGGTGTGGGTGAGGTGTGGGTATTTACATGCAGCTGGGCTCAGCCCTGGAGTTCCAGCATGGGAGATGTTGGCCATGTGCTGAGCTGTTAGAGATAGCCATGAGGACATCTGGGTGTCCCCAGCTGTGGGGACACGGTGGCCCTGGCAGCCACCATGGAGCTGGCATGTGCTGCAGGACCTGACCCCGTTGCATGACAACCCATCCCAAATAGATGGTCCCTCCAAGGCCACCTCTTCCCTGTGGTTTTTTTTGGGGGGGCAGGGGTTGCATTGGTTGGAGGACCATCTTCTCTCCCAGTGCAGGCTGCGATCCCAGGTGCCCTTCAGGGCGGTGGCACAGGGGACACCCGGGTGTCCTTTCCTTGGTGGCAGGGTGAGGTGATGGCATGATGGAAGAAAGCCACACTGCACCCAGGGGATCAACTGCGGCATCCAGGGATGTCCCCAGGTGCCTCTGCCATGGGGTGGGGAAAGCCAGTGCCATTTTGGGGCTCATCCTCTGCTCTGAAGGGACAGTGAGCTGGAGCTGCCCCTGCTGTCACCGTGCTGGTGTGTCACGAGGCTGCTGGCAGCACAAGGCTGCCACCAGTGGTACCGTTTTGGGGGCAAACGGATGCCGTGACACTTCCTGCAGGAGCCAAGGGACACAACTGGGCAGCGTGACACAGCGAGGCAGAGAAAGAGGGGTTTTGGGGGGGACTTGTGAATTTTTTCTGCTGATTTTTTTGGTCGGGGCTCCTCCGAGACACAAAAGATGATCACACAGGATCTTAGCTCATCCGCTTGCTGTCTCATGCCTGGGAGGTTTGGCTGGAGGCCCGAGGGCTCCGGAGGAGGAGGAAAATTTCATCATCCTGCTCCAACGTCTCCTGTATAATCAGCCTCTTGTTAACCGATACGGCCCCATGCGGGACGCTCGTGGAGGACCAGGCACTGGTGGAGCCTTAGGTGGTCTTGGCCCCAGCGAAGCTTTGCTGAGCCTCTCCCAGGGCTGCCTGGGAAGCGGCTGCGATTTTATCTGCCCCCCCTGCACGCTTGCTTGCCTCTCTCTGCCTCTTCCCAGCTGGCTTTGGCGTTTCCCCCGGCCTCCAGGCACCACCAGCATTGCTGGAGTGGGGCTGCCTGCGCCACCGTGCTCCCTGCTCTGCGACGGTCCCCGTGTCATCATGCTCCCTCCACCATGAGGGATCCCGCACCACAATGTTCCCTGCACCATGATGGTTTCCACGCCATCGTGCTCCCTCCACCATGATGGTCCCTGTGTCGCAATGCTCTCCACACCATGATGGTGCCCATGCCACGATGGGCACTGTTCTGCGATGGTCCCCATGCCACAATGTTCCCTGCACCACGATGGTCCCCACACCACGATGCTCCCCAGGCCATGATGCTCCCTGCACCGTGACATTCCCTGCACCCTCCTGGTGCTGCCGAGCAGTCAGAGGGTGTCAATTTAAGCATTCCCCAGGTAAAATGCCTTCACAATCATGGCACAAAATGCCTTCCAATGCCATCCCATGGGAGATGGGAAGGGAAGAAGGAGCAAGCACAGAAGACATGACCCTCAGCCTGCAGCGATGCTTCAAGGGGGGGTCTTTGTGGCAGCCCAGAGGTGTTTTGGAGGAGAAACAGAGGTGTCTGAGGATGAGTGTGAAGGGAACCCAGCAAAGAGGAGCCGAATACGTTTCTGTTGGTTTATTTTAAAAAAAGGGGGGAAAGAAGTATAAAAAAATAAATATTTAAATAGAATTCTCTCTATATATATTATCACAAATCTTATTATTAATTATTATTATTAATAACGTTACTAAATGCCAGGTCAGAGCACTCGGTGCATGCCGGGCTTCCCAGCCAGGCAATAAATAACTCTCGCAGCCCGCTCCGGTGCCAGGAGCCAGCCAGCGCCTCCTGCCACCGGCCTGGGGCCGGTCCCTGCGTCCCCGTGTCCCCGCGCCAGGGCCACGTTCAGTCATGCGAAGCCCAGCCCTTGGCAGAGCCACTAGTACATTCAAAGCCCTTCCGATGGGAAAAGCACTTTTCCAAAGGGGAGGGATGTGCCCTCCCTGCCCCGCTGTGTCCGTGCGGGGGGGACCGACACACAATGTTCCCCAGTGGGCTCTGTCCCTGGTGGGTGGCTTCACCCGAGACGGTGGGACCCAGCCCCAGCCATCCCAGCACCCCCAGTTTGACTCCTTGTCGGGGAGCCCAGCCCCAAAGTGTGCAGGGGGAGTGTGTCCCTGCTCCCCCATGTCCCCTGCAGCCGCAGCATCCTGGGGTTATTGGTCCCAGTCCTTTTTCCGAGGGAAGTGGAGGCTTTCCGATGATGCTCGAGGATGTCCATCGGGTTGCTCTCCATGATGGAGGAGACCGGCCATGGGGGACAAAGTTTGGCCCCATCGCCAGCCCCTCACAGCACCCACAGCTCCCTACACCCCGTGGGAGAGCGGGGACAACCGAGGCACATCCCGGGACCAGCCCGTGCCCCGGCATCACCTCGGGGATGCACCCCCTTGTCCTGCTGGATGCTGACCCTGGCTCTGCTCCACAATGTTCACCCCCCCAAGGGGCAAATAAATTACCAAAGGGCAGATGGGGCCAGCGCAGGGTCTGGGGTAATAAATAGGAAGGCAGAAGGTCAGGAGGTGGCAGTGGGGGGGGTGGCGGGCCCTCCTCACCAGCAGCTGGGGAGGGTGGAGGAGCTGGGGCAGGTGCTCACAGGGGGCTGAGATGAGGTAGGAGGATACGGGCCGCCTGGGCAATGACCTGCACGTACTTCCTGAGCACCTGGCAGCCCTGCTGCTTCTTCTTGAAGGTGCTCTTGCCCTTGGAGCTCTCCCCGTAGCTGACGTCCACCTGGAAGATGTTGTAGTTCTTGCAGAGGAGGCAGGTGAGGTTGGAGATGAGGCCCCGGGTGGTCTTGGTGGTGTTGTGGAGCCGGTCGAGGAGCTCCTTGGCTGTGGGGTTGAGCTCCTCCTGGTCACGCGTGATGTTCCCCAGTGAAGCATTGAGGAAGGTGAAGAGCTTGTACATGGCTACCATGACCTCCTTCCTCTCACTTGTCCGGTTGACACGGAAGGCGGGGAAGAAGATGCCGCTGAGGTTGCAGAGCTTGTCGCTCTCGCTGCTGAACGGCTCTCCCTGGCACTTCAGCTGGGAGGAGAGGCAAACATCACCCCCGTGTCAACCCCCAGCAGTCTTCTGCTGCCGTTCCCGGGGTGTCCCCATCCCTCCCCCTTCACGGCCACCCCCGAGTGCCACTTACGTAGAGGCTGAAGAGGTCGTGGGCAGTGGCGTTGAGCAGCGCGACCTGCTTGCGGGTCTGCTCCTGGACGTTGGAGCAGCACAAGCTGTGGCCGGGGCAGCTGGAGCCAGTCACCAGCAGGGCCCGCCCGGCCACCGGCCGCCGCTGCAGCAGGAGCAGGGCCACGAAGGGCACGACGCCTGTGCGGGGAGAGAGGCGGGTGTCACAGCGGGCACTCGCCGGGTGGTGGCCCACGGGCACCGCGACGCTGCAGATGGCCTGGGCAGGTCACCCTGTAGAGCATCCCCCATGGGTGTCCCCAGTCCCAGGCACCCAAGGGGAGTTGTGTCCGGCCAGAGCGGGGACCTTTCCCACTCGGGTGGGTGTCCTGCTCAGCCAGCAGCCTCCAGACCCCCCGTTCTGCCGTCCCAGCTGTGCCGATGTCCCCGTCCCGCTCCCATCCCCCTCACCTGCCCCCCGGCAGGCGCTCCCCCGCCTCCCTTCCCGGGGGGGCGCCCCGCGGCATTCCCACATTTCGCAACCGGCCCGGTGACGACCTGTCGGGTTCAATCAAATATGCAAAACGCTTTCCCCTCCGTTATCCTGGGCCCAGGCGCTGCAGGAGCGAGGCCCCACCCCGGTCCCGGCTGACTCAGCGGGGGCGCCCGCAAGGAAACCTGCCTTCGGCATCCCCCCCCCTTTCCTTCCCCTTCCCGTCTCTCCTCCAGTCCCTCCTGCCTCAGTTTCCCTGTCTGTGAAATGGGCGCAGCGCCGAGGAGCCCTGGAGAGAGACGCTGCAGCTGCCGGAGACACCGGCCAGGAAATCCCTGGATGCAGAACAAGGGGGACCCTTGAGCCGCTGGCAGCTGGGTCCCCCATCCCGCCGGCAGGGAGAGAGCAGGGTGTTCCAACCCCCCCATCCCCAAGGACAGTCCCACCCCTCCTCACCCCCCCCCAAAAAAACCAGCATCCCCACTCAGGGAGGCCAAACCCCCCTCCGGAGCCCTGCCCTCCGCGTCCTGGGGGCAGGGTACCCCGGAGGGGGGTCCCTGCTGCCAGGTGACCTGGCTGCCACTGGCAGTGCCCCGGCAGGATGGGGGACCCCGTGCCACCCCACGGCAGGGGGGGGACACACTGCCAGGCAAAGTGACAGGCACCGAAGCTGCCCGCACTTGTCAGCGCCTCCAAGATGCCGCCTGCGCCAGGTGATCCAAAACTTCCTTTATTTACCCTGCCCAGGTGGGGAAGGACTTACCTGGGTGTGTTGCCATCCCTGACCCGCCGCTGCTCCCCTCCTGCCTGGGGTGGGGGGGGACACTTCCTCCCCACACCCACCCCTGTGGCCCCCGGTGCTGCCATGCTACATGGATGCCCTGTTTCCCCCCCCCCCCAACTTCCCTGCAAGCCCCTTGCTGCATCCCCCCCACCAAACCTTCTGCCCATTTCACATCTGGGCACAGTGAGGCTCAGCACCCATGTGTGCCGGGGGCTGGGGAAGGGGGGGGGGTGTCCCAGGTGGGTGCTGCCCCATGGGGACCCCCAAGCACTGTCCCTGGGGTGGCGGTCGCTCCCTCCAGCTCCCCCCTCCTGCACTTGGCAGCCTCCCCATCCCTCCTGTGCTCCCAGCGCAGCGGCGGCTCACAGCTTCCTGCGACCCAGAAGGAGGAAAAGCAAGAAGGGATGGGGGGAAAATATTTTAAAAAAGCAAAAAAAAAAAGCGCCCCCCCCCACTTCAAAAAAAAAAAAAATCTTCCCTCCTTGCTTTTTTTTTTTTCTCCTTTTTTTTTTTTTTTTTTTGGAAGCATTTCCAGTTATATAAGTGTCCAGATGTTGGCTGCTCCGCGCCAGCGCCGCGCTTTGCTCCCCGCTGCCAATTCCCAGAGATGCTCATCCCGGGGGGAAGGCGGCACGGCGGGAGCGAACCGGGACCCGCCTGCACCCGGGCATCACCGGGCAAAGAGAGGAGGGGAGGGGGAGAGAGGGAAGGGGAAGGAAAAAAAAAGGGAACTAATTTCCCCAAAGTTGGGGTTTTTTGTCGGTTTTTTTTTTTACCTGCCGGCACGAACTTCATTGTGAGCCGCGTCCCGGGAGCGACTTAATAGAGATTGGTGTTGGCAGAGGAAGTTTTCAGAAATTCATGTTCATACTGGGGGACTTCTCGGGGTTTATATACCGGTCCGGCAGCCAGCCTGTGTTGTAAGAAAGGGGAGGAGGGGGGGACGCGGGGGGGAGCAGCACCACTATCGTTACTGCTATTGAATCTGGAAATCAGGAAGTCAAGGGCTTTGGAAATCCTGAATGATTCTTAGAAATAAACTTCTGATAAAGTTGATGTCACCGGGATTGTGGGTTTTGTGTTTTTTCATGCACAGGGTCAGGGAGGTGCTGGGGGGAAGTGGGTGGGAAGGCCGGGGGGGGGGGGGGGGGGGTTGGAGGTGGGGGGGGGGGGGGGGGGGGGTCGTTTGAATAACACACACACACACACACACACACACACACCCCTCCTTCCCACTGAGGGATGCGAGCGGCAGCACGTGGGGTTCGGGGGTGTCGCGGGGGGCGGCGGGTGCTGGCGGTGGCATCGAGGCGCGATGGCGAACACGCCGCACCGTGACTCACGGAGCCGCAAGCACTTTCACCCCCGGGGTCCCCCCTCCCCGGGCTGGGGCTTCCCCGCCAGCTGACGGAGCAGTCAATAAAATGATGGGGAGGGAGGGAAGAAAGAAAAAAAAAAAAAAAAGATTTGGGGTTTTGGGGGGATTTGGAAGGGTAAAAGGTGCGGGGGGGTGATGATGGGGTGTCCCAAGGGTTGTGGGACCCCTCCCCAGTCACGGGGGGATGGATGTGGTGGCGTGGGTGTCCCCCCGGCCCCGACGGCGGCTCGCCTCTTTGGATGAAAATATTAAAAGTGAAGAGTGGGGTTTTTTTCTCTAGGAAAAAGGACAAACCCACCCAGCGGGGAGAGGCTGGACCGGCCCCCCAGGGTTAACCCTTCCGTCGGCGGGGCTGTGTCCGTGGTGCAGGCAGGAGGGTGCACAAGGTGCTCAGATCAGCGGGGGATCAAACACCCAAGCCCAAGGGTCAACCCCTGCCCCACCATTTGGCCGATTTAGGTGAAAAACAGCTTAAAGGGATTTTTCTTTTTCTTGTATATATCTATTTTTCTCACCAGGGGCTTGGCCGAACTGAAACTTTTAATCAGGTTTAGCAAGTTTGTGCCCTGGTTGTGCTGGCAGCGTGAACCTGCCGGGGGGACAGTCACGGAACGGTGATGCAAGAGCCACCACGACCCCAGCTGTCCCCTGTGAAACATTAAGGGGGGACACAAGAACCCCCGGCGCTGGGGGGGGGTGGTCATGTAGTTGCTGCCTGCCTCAGTTTCCCCATGCTTCCCCATTCCCTGGGAAGCAGCCTGATTTGCCAGGTGGCATTGATGTCTCAGTGGCCAAATCCCATTCCAGCCCAGTCTGGCCTTACTGGGACACTGGTCAGTGAGTGGAGAAGGGGCTGGGGGTGGCAAAAGCTGGGGAGGATGAACCCCACCTCAGTTCCCACATCCTCATGGGTGGCTTTACTGGGGTGCAGTGAGCAGCGCATCGCGTATCAGTGGGTATTTGGTGGCACTTAATTAACTGAGGAACTGGTGATTCTTAATTAATGGCACCAGGGAAAGGTGCCTGTGGGAAGCTGTGTGCAGGGATGAGGGTAGATTTGTCATTTTTTTCTGCCCTTTCCCTGAATTTCCCAGCAGCGACTCAGGGCTGGGACCAGGCTGACGTCCCGGAGCTGGGCAGGGTTTAGGGGTTAAATTTATAATAGACTTTTTGAGGGGGGATGAAAAGCGAGCGGTGAGATGGGTGTGTGTGTGTGTCCCCTCTGCAGTGCTCCAGCAGGAAAACCCAAATCCCTGGTCCGGCCAGGCTGGATGGGGCAGATTTCCCATTGATGCCCAGGAAAAGCCCCTTTCCCAGGCATTTGGGGAGCAGGAATGTCCCTGTGTGAATACCCCACGAGATGCCCCATGGGGATGGGCAGCAGGAAGGGTGGGACACAGCAGCCTGGCAATAGGGTGACATGGGTGGGAGGTCCTGGGGGGGTCCCAAGGAGGGACTGGGAGCTGATGGGGTGCCCACAGGGTGCTTGGGCACCCCCAGGAGCAGAGTTTGGGGCAGGTTGGGCTGGACACAGCAGCTCTGCCTGGCCGAACACTGCTGCCTGCTGTCCCCACCGTCCCCACTGCCAGCCTGGCCAGGGACATGGGGACAAACTCAGGGCATCCCAAAGCCACCGCTGCCGCTCTGCTTCCCCCTCCCAGCTGCCCCCTGCCCCACATCCGTCCCGTAACTGTCTGCACCGCCCCATCTCCACCCTGAGATCTGCCTCCCCCTGCCCCATTCCCATCCTATGCCTGTCCCCACTGTCCCCTCCCCAAACCCAGCACTGACCCCCCCGCCCCATCCCTGTCCCCATGCTGCCCCCTGCTGCCCCAGCCCAGAACTATCCACTCCCCATCCCATAATTGCCCCCCTCCGCCCCATCCCCACCCTAGAGCTGCCCCCCCTTTCCCACCCCTCTCCCAGAATTGTACCCCCCACCCGATCCCAGAACTTCCCCCTGCCCCATCTTCCCCATCCCAGACTGTCCTCTCCCCATCCCATAATTGCCCCTTTCTGCTCCATCCCATAATTATCCCCTCCCCACCCCATCCCCATCGCAAAACTGTCCCACCCCTTAATTTCCATCCCTTAGTTCTCCCCACCCCTGCCCCATCCTCATCCCATCCCAGGGGCCTTGTCCCATGCTGTACCCATGCCGGGGGGGTGTCACACCAAGAGTTCAGCCACCACCGCAGCCCCTGGGGGGGGCTCCTGTAATTTGGGGACTGAGGGAGTCCATGGCGGGGGGGTGGAACTAAGGGAGGGTGGGGATAAGGCTTGTGCCCCCCATGCTCTCACCCCGGGGAAGCCCGGGGCTGAATAATGGTGGTGACCGAATTCCCCTTTGACTCACCATTTTCCCCTGCCCAGGGCTGCCTCCCCCCCAGCCTCTGTGCCCCAAGAGTGTCACCCCACCAGTGTCACCCCCACCGGTGTCACCCCACGGGCAGGCACCCTGCTGCTTTCCAGCCCAGCCAGGCAGGAGGACCCTGTGGCCAAGCTGGGGCAAGGAGCTCCCTTGGGGACCATGGCCAAGAGATGTCCCTGCCGTGGGGTGGCTTTTCCTGGGAGTGGGGTCCCCCAGGGTGGCCCTACAAGGAGAGACCCTGGTCCCATCTGGACACCAGGGACATGGGGGCTGCTAACACCCCTCCAGTGACACTCATCCCAGGATGCATCCCCTGGCAGGGTGGGGGGTGCCCCAAATCCTCCGTGCCCGTCCCTGGAGGGGGGGTGTCACGTACCTGTGCCCTCCCCTCTGCAGCCCATGCACGCTGCCTCCTCTCTGGAGCCCGGCGGGTGGCTCGGTGGGGGACAGCAGCCAGCGGGTGGTGTCAGGGTCACAGTCACCCACAGCACAGCAAGCCAGCCCGGGCTGCTTCATGGTGACATCGTCCCCGCCCTGAGCGTCCCCAAACGGCAGCGGTGGCCGTCCCGGCGGCGATGCTCCCCGCGACTGACTCAGGTGGTGGTGCCGGCGGCAGTGCCAGGCAGCCTCTCGGGCATCGGCACACGGCGAGGAACAAGTGACTCCGCGGTGCCACATGACTGGGTCTTAGGATTTTTGACTCAGCCAGACCAGTGGCAGTGGGGTGGCCCGGTCCCCGCGGTGGCTGTGGCCAGGCGGCAAGGGCATGGCGCTCTGGTTTGGTGCGGTGACGGCCCAGCCTGTGCCAGCGGCTGTGCCAGGCCGCTCGCCAGAGTGGTGGGACATGTGGCACATGGTGCCATGTCACATTGCATCACACCGTGGCATGGCACAGACCTAGCAGTGCCAGGCCATGCCATGGGCTACTGTGTCACCTGCCACGTGCCACACAGGGCCATGTGCTACCCCGCGCCGTGCCACATGCCATCGTGTGCCAGCTGCTACTGTGTGGTGCCACATCCCACGCCATGCCACACCATCTGCCACACCAGGCCAGGTCCCATCCCACCCCATGCTGCTGTCCCATGCCATGCCACCTGCCCTTGTGGGGACACTGGGCGTAGGCTGGCACCAGGACACTGTCCCTCTCTGCCTGCAGACACTGGTACACGGGGACACCAGCGCTCAGCGGCCCAGGGGCCGAGGTCAATGCTTTATTTCTTTCTGCAGTTATACAAAAATACAGGGGTGCCACAAGCACCAAAAAATAGTGATATTCATAAATAATAAAACCTTGTTACATTAATAGTTTAACACAATATAAAAAAATTAATCATAAAAATAGATATTTATATATTAAAAACATGTCCTTAAATACTTATTCCCAATGCAGGGACATATTAAATTAACCCCAAGATTCAATAAATACCACAACCACACAAATATTCATGTATAAATTAGTGGGGAGGGGGTGGGTGCCACCACCCACCATCACAGTGCGGTGGCCAGAGCCGAGCCCAGGGGGCTTGGGGACACAGGGAACCATGAGCAGACACAGAGGGAGGAGCATGGGGGTCCCTGAGGACACATGGATGCTGAGAGCATGGGGAAACCAAGAGTGCAGGGACACCAAGAGCATGGGGACACCATGAGCATGGGGACACCATGAGCATGGGGACACCAAGAGTGCAGGGATGCCAAGAGCATGGGGACACCAAGAGCACAGGGTCCCTGAGGACACAGGGATGCTGAGATCTCAGGAACACCAAGACCATGGAGTCACCAAGCATACAAGAGTGAACACAGGGACACTGCACAGAGGGACACCAAGCACAGGGGGACACCGAAAGCACAGGGTTGAGCACAGGGACATTGAACTTGTGGGGACACTGAGCTTGTAGGGACACCAAGCACACAGGCATGCCAAGTGTGCAGGGACACCGAGCTCACCGGGACACCGAGCCCAGAGTATTCCAGTCTCAGATGATCTCTGGGGTCAGCAAACCCAGGGCAGGGCTGGGTAGGTGGGGGTGACAATGCTGGTGGCATCAGCACGGCGGGTGCTGGGCAAGCGGCTCTTAGTCAGGCTGGGTCACCGGACCCATTGAATCACTGGAAAATCCGTCAGGGCTCTGTGACAAGGAACGGCTCCGTCCCACAGCGCTGGGCATCGGGGGGACACCCAAGCACGTTGCTCCGTGTGGCACCGGGCCACCTGAAATGTGGGGCAGGATATGGGGGGGCTGAGCAGGGCTGTCCTGCAGCCAAGCAGTGGCACAGAGACAGCATGGTCCCCACAGCAAGCCAATGTGATGGGAGCTGCTTTGAGCACGCTTGAGTCCTCACCCGTGCGAGCTTGGAGGGTGTCCACAGTACATCCTGGCTGGTTGGAGAGTCTCCATCCTGGGGATGGGGATGGAAATGGCATGGAGATGGAGATGAGGATGGAGATGGGGATAAGGACGGAGATAGGGATGAAGATGGAGGTGGGGTTAGAGATGAGGGTGAAAATGGAGATGGAGATGAGGATGGAGATGGAGGTGGGGGTTGAAGATGAAGATGGGGATGGGGTTGGAGATGAGGGTGGAGATGGAGGTGAGGGATGAAGATGGGGCTGGAGATGGAGACATGGACAACCCCATTGACAGCACAGCTACACTAGGAGTGAGGAGACAGGCGTGAGCCCTGGTGTGATCTCTGCTTCTCCCGTCGTGCTCGGCGGCTTCTGGCTTCCAGCTGGGTGTTGAGCTTGGCCATGAAGTGAGCGTAGCTCCAGAGGATCCGGCACCCCTCCAGCTTCTGCTGGAAGACCTTGGTGGGTGCTGTGGGGCTGCGGTGGGGGCGGCGGCCAGGGTTGGGGCTGGGGGCTGGGAAGAACCCCTTAAGGTTGCTGAGGAGCCCCCGCACCTTCAAGTGGGTGCTGGCCAAGCGGCGAAGGATTTCGGCACCAGGGGGGTTGAGGTCATGCTGGTGCCTGGTGATGTCCTGCAGTGCTTGGGACATGTGGGTCATAGCCTTCTGCAGCCCCCGCAGCCCCTTAGACCCCACCACTGGTCCCCGCAGCCACTCAGGTGGGTGGTTGGTGCGGCAGAGATGGTGGATGGCCAGGCCCTGGTTCTCCTCCTGCCCGGGAATGGATGGAAAAGGTCAGGGACATGGGACAGGCTCAGCGTGGGGACACTCCCTGCACCACCACCCCCCCCTCTCCCCAGCCCCATGTCCCCCCATGGAGGGACAGAAGCGACCCTTCGCTCTGGGGAAGGGGACTTACGTAGAAGGTGAAGAGCTCCTGCGCGTCCTCGGCCATGTGCCTCACCAGCGCCTGGATCTGCTGCAGGGTGGGGGACTGCAGGGACCGCCCCCCCTGGCCTGGCACTGCCCAGAGGATGAAGAGCCCTTTGGTGACAGCTGGGGAGGAAGAGAAGGGAGATGAGGGACACTGGGGCATCACTGGGTGCAGGGAGGCAGCCCCCTCTCCATGCTGGAAAGGCTCAAGCTCACTGGCCTCTGTCCCATGGGGACAAGATTGGTGTGTGCTGGGGACGTGTGTCCCCAGTGCAACCCCAGGAATGAGCCAGCCCCTGTGCCAAAAACCTGCTGGGGAGGAGGATGACGATGATGAAGATGCCATGGCTCAGCCAGGGCATGCAGCCCAGCTGCAGCAGTTGCCCCAGCAGCTCCCCCTGTCAGTGGGCCACCACACAGGAGGGGACAGCAGTGACATTCCCAGATGTCTTGGCTCTGACGCTGGATGCTGTCCTTAATGTCACCGTGTGCCAGTGGTGACTTCGCATGTGGCACTGCACCAGCAGACACCATCCAGCCCTGGGGGGGTTGAAGGGCTTGGGCAGGGTGCAGGAGCTGTGCCAG
Source organism: Scolopax mira (assembly GCA_004320125.1). Classification (NCBI taxonomy): domain Eukaryota; kingdom Metazoa; phylum Chordata; class Aves; order Charadriiformes; family Scolopacidae; genus Scolopax; species Scolopax mira. The sequence continues at coordinate 10,992 of BJBW01017952.1, read as the reverse complement.
CAAGCTGACCCCTGACCCTCTGCTGTTGGTCCCCAACCTGACCCCAAAATGTGTCCACTCCTACCCTCCCCCCCCCATCCCACCACCCGAGATGAAGACAGCCATTCCCTCTTCTCCCTGTCCCATGTGCCATGGGCAAGAATGTCCCCGTCCGCCACTGGCGCCCCTGGGAGGTGACACCGCCATAACACAGGGAGGGGACACCCTCAGTGACACCATCTATGGTGGCATGCCGACTCAACCCCCACGCAGCCCCGCCGCACTCCCTCCCCCGGCTCCCGGCCGTCCTGGTGCAGCTGGTGCACGAGCAAGAGGGTAGTTGTGGGACGCGGGCAGACACCTACCTGCCAGCACGCCCAGGGGCCGCCCATCGCACCGCATGGCCGGGGCAGGGTGTTTCAGCGCGGGGGCTGCCGGAGGCGCAAGCGACTTCCTTACTGCTCGGCGATGGGGAAGCTGGCCTTTTAAAGTGCACCCATTCACCCCCACCTCCGAAGGAGGCACCCGGACCCAACAGAAAGCCAGCCAGAAGTGAAGCCGTGCCCCGGGGGCCAATGAGCTGGGCGAGCCGCCCCGGCGGGAGGAAATGATGCTGGCCGGCCGATGGGGTTGTTCTTCGATTCAGTTCCTCGAGGGAGTCCTGACGGGTCCAGCCCTGGGTGGCCATGGTCCTGCTGTTCCTCCTGGATCCGGCTGTGCTGCTGCTGTTGAACCCCCTGCGCCCTGGCTTCTTGGGAAAGGACCACTTTGGGCCACCCCAGTTTCAGGCCGCTCAGCACCCAATGGGCTGGTTGGACTAAAAACTTTCTGTCCTGAAACCCAAATGCAAAAGAGAGCAGTGGGAGGCACTAGGGAGGCTGGCACCCGGGGATGGGTACACCGGCCATCTGGGGACACCAGTGGCCCATCACAAAGCAGCTCTGCATCACCAGTCCAGCCACAGGAGATGAAAATCCAGACTGGAAAGGAGGAAGGTGGAAGCCTGGGAAGCACAGAGCATCCCGACATGGCTGGGGACCGCGCCTGGTTGCGGCACTCGTGGTGGTCTGGAGGATGCTCTGTCCATCCCTCTGTCCATCTGCTCACAACCTCCAGCCCCTGGGGGTGAGGAATATGAGTGCTGGCCAAACTGGGGACACTGGGCAGCACAGCTCAGCCCCTCTGCCCAGCAGCACCTATGGGTCACCCCAGCGGTGCTGGGATGCGTGCAGGACCCTGGGTGTTGCCCAAGGGCGCGGGGGCCGAGGGCAGAGGAAGCCGGGGCGGGCAGCGGGGTTGGCTTATGCAACACACCACAGGACAGCCCGGCTCACACGGCCCCGGCTGGCATTGCCACGGGGCCTGGCACAGCCTCGGTGCTGCTGGCAGCAGCCAGGGCAAGCCCCCTTCACCCCTCAGCTCCCCTTTCCCAGTAGATGGAGCCCAGAAGGAGCCTGGCACCCAGAGGGGCTTTTCCCACCTGTAAAAATGAATGTATTTTATCAGCTTTTTGAGATTCATGACCATCTGCTTGATTGTGGGAACCATTAGAAGTGCTGGCATGAGCAGAGGGATCCACCCTGTGCCAGATTTGCACATTCAGAGGGTTTGGTGGTGGCATGGGGGAGACATCCCAGAAATAATCTCTCTCCTCCAGGGCAGAAGAACACAGCCATGACTCCCAGAAGAAGGTTTCTTTCTCCCCAAGTTTCCCCTTCCTAGTCATTCTGTGACCTGCAGGACTCCCTGATGTGGGAGCAGGGCCAGTCCAGCTTCTTCCACCAACCTCCTCCTCCTCTTCAGTCATCCCCCAGCAGAGGTAGTGGCTGTGCTGGGTTTTGTGGGGCTGGTGTGGGCAGGGCTGTGCCAGACAGTCTGTTAGCCATCTGTCCATCCATCTGCCAGCTCCCCACCCACCCCTACCATCCCTCCAACTGCCCACCTACCCATCAACCTGTCTATCCATCTAGCATCCCTAGAATGAACCAATCATCCATCCATCCATCCATCCATTGGTCTATCCATCCATTGATCCACCCACCCAGAGGAACACCCATCCATCCAGAGGAACACCCACCCACCCACCCACCCATCCATCCATCCATCCATCCATCCATCCATCCCTCCCTCCCTGACCCTGTGGATCCTCCAGCACATGCAACACCATGGCAGGACCCCTGGCCAGGTGAGCAGAACCACACAGGCAGAGCACACTCACCCTCCAATCCCCACAGGCACCCCTGACCCCTCCACGTACCAGTGCTGGGGTCCCTGCCAGGCTGGGCAGGGAGGAAGCCACCGTGGTGGCCACCCCGCCGGAGGAAAGGGGGTGGCGGAGGGACTGTGCAATACCCCAAGGGGGACAAAAATAGCGACGGTGACCGCATGGGCCGGCGGCAATTTCTTCATCACTTGGTCGCGCGTCACCAGTGTCCCATGACTCTGGACAAGAGACTGAGACAGGAAAGAAAGTGCCCGGGGAAGATGCAGGAACCTGACGGCTTCCGAGTGTGTGGGATCTGACGCAGGCAGGAGAGAGCCAGGACCCAGGCACGTTCCTGCTTGGTGTATGGGAGAGCAGGACTGGGGTTTTGGGGACAGGACGGGAGCAGAACTGCGCTGACCCATTGTCCTGAGCCCCACCGAGCCACCCATTCTGGGCAAAAAGACCCCCAAGAGGTTTCCACTGTGGTCCCACCAAGTCTTGCTCGTTGTGCAGTCCCTGGGGGCACCCAGGGGCTGGGGAGCCCATCCATGTGGCCACCACTGCACAGCCCTGGCCACCAAGGGGGTCACAGTACCCCTTAGGCACCCCAGGAGGGGACAGACCCCAACCTGTGCACCCCGCTTTGCTGCCAGCAACAGGAGAAGACTTGGGGTGTTGAGTGTCCCCAGGGCTGGTGACTGGCTGGGGGCTGCAGCCTTCGCCCCTTTCTTCACCCAAAATACGTGGCAAGGGAGCTGGCCCTGTCCTGGTCACCTCACAGTGGGGACATGGGGAGTGCCACATCCCCCTGTCACATCCCAGTTGCTCCCATTCCCACCCAGAGCCACGACCCTGGGGACCAGCTCTGGGCCACCCCCCGAGAGCAACAGGCCACGTGGAAATTAAAAATAATAGGACTTTTATTGACTTATTATAAAACCTATGTGAAAATACAGCTTGGGAGGAGATGGGGGGTCACCGTCATCCCCCCACAATACACAACAGCTCAGGCAGGGGCACAGGGCCACCCCAGAGTGGACACAAGCAACCCCCCCCCCCGCCCCCGCTTGTAGATTTTTGGGCTGTAGGAGGGAATCACAGATCCAGGGATGCTGTCACCCCCCCATAGAGTTGGTTCAGGGGTGACCCACAGCATCATGGCCGCCTCTCCTCACCCAACGGGACCACCCATGGGCACAGACACAGGGTGTGGGGGGTGTGGGACACGTCCCGCCAGCCCCAGGCTGTCACCCCCAGCACTGCAGCATCATGTCACCTCTCGCTGGCATGTCCCCCGCCATGTCCCCTCCTCCAGCAGGTCCTGGGGGATACCCACTCCCCTCTCGAGCCCCCCAGCCTGGGGGCAGAGGATGGCACGGTGCTGCCCTTTGGCCTCACCCACAGGGGTGGCACAGTGAGTGCCCCCTCCCAAGGGACACTGTCCCACCACTATGAGGCCATCGGGTCCCTGAACCCACCATGTCCCCACATCCTCAGCAGGCAGGGAGTGATGCAGCACCAGGCTCTGCCCACACCAGGGGGGAGCCTTAAAACTAAAAAAATAATGAATATGGGGGGGAGGAAAGGGGAGTCCACCGTGCGAGGCCACCCGGTGTGGGGACAGCTGGCCACTATCTGCTGCTCTCCTGGCGCTGCTGCAGCAGCTGGATGACCTCGGCGATGCCTTCCTCAGGGACCTGCCGGGGGAGGAAGGGGGGGGGACAATGACATGACAAGAGGGGGTGTCAGCCTCGGGGACACCCCCACGGTGCGGGGAGAGGGTGGCCGGGGAGGGACAGGGGCTCACCAAGGCATGATCGAAGTTGAAGGTGCTGATGTAATATGCCGAGATGTCAGCGGTGGCCAGCGGCTCGGCGATCTGTGCCACGATGCCACACTCATCTGGGGAGGACAAGGCACCCCTGGGGTGAGCGGTGGCCCTGGTGGCACAGCCATGGCAGGGGGGGATATCCAGGAAGACCATCACCCCCCCTTGAGCACAACTCTCCCTACCCTAGGTAGGGCGAGGTGCAGGGGGGACCGGGCCACCGCGGCCACACTCACCAAAGCCGAGGGGCTGCCCCCCAATCCGCACCATCCGCCACAGCTCCCCCGTGGAGCTGGTCAGCAGCAGGTCGCTGGGGAACCTGAGAGAGGGGGGAGGAATGAGTGTAACCCCTCCTCCCTAAGCCCCCAGCCCCTGGGGACAGACAGCCATGCAGTGTCACCTACCGCTTCTGGGTTTCGGCATCCATCACGATGGAGATGTAGCCTTCAATGAGGGAGAAGGCGAAGAAGGTGATGGAGTCAAGATCCTGGCTGTCGGCACCAGCCTCCCTCGGGGGGCTGCAGAGCAAAGGAGAAGGGGGAGAAGAGCCACAGGGAGAGGTCATGACCTCCAAAATAAGGAGGAGAAGAGCTTGATGGTGGCGCTGGGTGTCTTTGAACATCATGTTGGGACGACACAGGGTGAGGTGGTGGGTGGGGAAGAGAGGGGGGACAGGAGTGGATGCTACCCACGGGGTCTGCAGCTCATATCGCCACTGGGTTGGGGGGCAGCAAGTGTCAGTCACACACAGGACAGGGATGACACTGGTGATACACATTCCTGAAGCTTCCTGATGCCTCCAGAGCTGGAAGGTCCGATCAGAGAGGACCTCAGCCCAGGAGACACAGGATGTCCTGGCCAGAAGCAACCCCGCAACCGAGCGCTGTTCCCACCAGCCTCTTGCAACCTGCTCTCTCCTGTTTCACAATCCCCCTTCCCTGGGCTTTGCTGCAATAGGGGCTCGTCCCCTGGGTCACCTCGGGTCTCCCATGTCCACAAAGGCAGCAGGACCCATGACACTCCATGGCTGTAGCCCCCCGACATGCTCGGGAGGGCAAAACCAGCTTGCAAAATACACCCAGAGCTTGAAAAGCCACTGGGAGCAAGGGGGGAACATATCATTGTGGTTCAGGTGACACTGGGTGAGGGGCCACCACACTGTCCCCATCCCTGGGACCCACCTGTGGGAGTAGAAGAGGACGTCGATGAGCATGGTGGCGATGGCGGGCAGCGTGTCAGGGGCCACCGTCAGGATGCAGAAGCGGGTCTGGGGGCTCTGCACGGGGTGCAGCGTGTGGCTGGCGGCTGGCAGGGGGAGAGCCACCCATCAGGCGTGGGGACAGCTTGGGGACAGTGCCGCAGTGCCACCCTGTGGCCACCGCAGCCACAGCCCGGCATCCCTCAGGGCCCAGAGGTGTGGCCCTGGAGGTTACCCAAGTCTGTGGGTACCACCGGGGGGAGCTAGAGCATCTCAGCAGGGATGGGGTGACCCTGGAGGTCCCCCAAGGATGTGGGTACCACTGGTGAGAGCTGGAGCATCTCAGAGGGGTCTGGGTGGTCCACAGGGATGTGGAGCCACTGGGGGGAGCTGGAGCATCTCAGTGGGGAGCGGGTGGCTCTGGAGGTCCCCCAAAGATGTAGGTACCATTTGTGGGAGCTGAAGCATCTCAGTGGGATCTGGGTGGCCTTGGAGGTCCCTCAAAGATGTGGGTACCACCAGCAGGAACTAAAGCATTCGGCAGCTACCGAATAGCTCCGGTAGCTCTAGAGGTGCCCCAAGGATGGGGTTAGCACTGGAGAGAACTGGAGCACCTCAGAGGGGACTGGGTGGCCCCAGAGGCTCCCCAAGGATGTGGATTACCACCTGTGGGAGCTGAAGCATCTCAGTGGAACCAGGTGGCCCTGGGGGTGGCCCAAAGGTGTGGATAACACTGATGAGACCTGGAGCATCTCAGGGGGTACTGGACGGGGTGACCCTAGGGGACATCACTTGGCATCACTCACCCTGCTTGGGCTTGAGGAAGCCGTTGCTCATATCATCACAGGTGACGGGGACGCACTCGCCACCCTCCTCCTTGTAGATGTCGAACTCCCCCGCCAGCGTGTGGATCACCACTGGCAGGTCCCGCTCCCGCACCTGGTCGGGGGGCACAGGATCAGGGTCAGCGCTGCCACCACCCCTCCCCGCAGCCGGTTGGGGACAGCAGGGTCCCCACCCCAGTGGGACCAGGTGCCGCCATCCCCGTCCTTGCCCAGCGCTCACCAGGATGAAGTCGGTCTGGTAGGTGGAGAGCATCAGCACTGAGACGTGGTGCTCGGCCAGCGGCGCGATGACCGACCTGGCGATCTTGGTGACACCAGTGGCCTGGCAGCCGGAGGGCGCCCGGCCGTTGGAGACAACGCTGAGCACCACCCATGTCGAGTCCGCCACCTGCATGAACTCGGAGGGCGGCAGCTCTGGGAGGGACAAGGGGAAACTGAGGCACGGGGCTCCCTGGGGATGCCACCCGGGGATGCCACCCAGGGATGCCCTGTCTGTGCCACCGGGCTCGCACTAGCTCTGGCACCATGTGTCACACTGTCCCTTGGGAGACAAGCTGGGACAGGATGGAGCCAGGACAGGATCAGCCCCAGGTATGGGGCTGGAGACACTGGTTTACGGGTGCAGACCAGTCCCATCGACAAGTGGAATGAGCCAGACAGGGCTCAGCTGCTGCAGGCGCTGAGACGGCACCTGAATTTGGCCACAGGGATGAGGGGGACTGAGGCTGTGACAGCCCCCTAAGGCTGGGAGCGAGGGGGGGTGTTGCACCCCAAAACCAGCACTGCCAGGGCCCCGGGGCTGCCTAGCTCATCCCCAACCTCCCAGTGCCCCCCAGCCCAGCATCCAGCAGTAGGGATGCTCGGGTGAGGGGTGGAAGGACAGGACACTGGAGGGGACAAGGGAAAGGCCGCCCCGCTGTCCCAGGGGTACCAGGACCTCGTGCCAGCCCAGTGAGGAGAGGCTGAGCCCAGGCTGGCCAGGGGCCAGGGCTGCCTCCCAAAAAGCTGCTTTTGTTGGCAGGGAGGGCACGCGCTGGCTGGGCCCTTCCTGCCCCAGGATGGGGGGGGGGCGATGGACAATGGGGGGCTGTGCTCACTCATCCCTTGTCCCCCCCATTGCTTCCACCCTCCCGCCCAGGAGAGGAGCTGGCACTGATGGGGTGCCCCAGGACTCAGTCAGGGCACCATCCCCACTCCCAGCACCCCTTCCCCACCCCACAGCACTCCCTGGAAGGGACACCCAGGGGGGGGCACCCAAGGGGTCTCCAAAGCACTCCCCCCTCCCGGGGAAGGTGGGGGGCAGCACCCATGGGAGACAGCCCCGCACCCAGCCTCCCAGCCCAGCTGAGAAGGCAAACTCATCGCACCAATGGCAGGAGAGAGGTCATCTCAGGGAGGGGTCCTGCACCCATGGAGGTGGCGGGGGGGGGAGGGGGACAGGCTCTGCACCCCATTCCCAAACCACAGCCAGGGCAGGGTGGGAGTGGGGCCGGATCTGGGGGCCTTGGCGGGTGTTTCCAGAGTCTGTTCCTGCACAGGAAGCGGCAGAACAGCCTCGGCTCCAGCCCAGGACTGAGCTTTGGGGCTGGGGGGGGGACACTTGGGGACACGGGGACCTGTCCCAGCACTCACTGCTTAATCGCTTTTCAACACCACGCTGGGCAAGGCTGTGAGCACGCGGGGGGGACCCTGCTGTCCCCGGGCCACCCACCCTGGGGCTTCACCTGGATCCCCAAGGGGCTTCGAGATGGGGTGCAGCTCTCCTCTGCTGGGGTCCCCATCCCATCCCCGCAGGGGGGAGACACTGGCAGCCCCCCAGCCCCAGGGGGAGGGTACGGACAGCACAGTGGGGCTGCCGGCTCACAGGACCATTGTTCGCCACTTCCCGCCCTCCCCTCGGGATTGAGGAATATTTGTCCACAGGCCCCAAAATAAAACAATACGTGGGGAACGGCTCCAGCTCTTGGGGTTGAGTTGGGGGAGGGGGGTGGGGGGGGTGGGAAGAGCATGGCCCCTTCCCTGAGCAAAGGGCTGGGGAGGTGGTTGTGGCCGGCGAGCACCCCTCGGCCAGGGCACTGACCCTTGCTCCTTGGGGCATGTCCAAGGTGATAAGCGGTGGCTGGCTCCCTGCGGCCGCGGCAGGAAAGTTTGGGCGTGGGAAGCCAGGACAGGATCTGGCCCCTCCAGCACAGCCCGTTGGGCCCGTAGCCCTGGCAGGACCGGCGGTGGCCAATGCACCGCACGCGCTGGCTCGCCGGTGCTGGGGATGCCACGTTAATGATGCTTTCTGGGGAGGAGGGACCCAGCCTGGAAGGGCTCAAACCTCCTCAGGACACCCCAAAACCTGGTCCCTGCTGCCAGACAGCACCCCCAGGCTGGGCTCACCCCCGGGGACAGGATTGGCCCCGCTCTGCTGAAGCGCTGGGCAGGGGCATGAGGTGCCAGGGGCCAAGGGAATGGTGGCAGGAGGCCTGGCAGCAGCACCCTGTGTAGGCAAGGAGACGGGGCGCTGCCCGGAGCCATCCCGGGAGGTGCCTGCTCCCCACCCGGAGCAGCCGGGCTTTCAGTCAGCACCGGGACCCCCGCAGACCATCCCCACCGGTTTCCCAACCTGGTCCCATGAGCCGGCGGAGACGTTGCTCCGTCTGGGAGGGGGTTATTATGGCAAAGGCAGCTGCGTTGGGAGAGCCTCGGCCGGGCAAGCTGGTACATCCCCAGCGCAGGCGCTGGGAGCTCTGTGGCCAGGAGCCCCAGGGATGGGCATGTACCAAAGGAGCCTCGCAACAAGCCAGGACTCGCTCCCCGCGGCCCAGGCCCGGAGCGTAGCAGCACTCGGGTGGGCTGAGAACGTGCACAACTCATGTCTGCGGTGCCAGCCCACCCTGGGAGGGACGGGGTGGCTGCAGAAGCCACCGCACGGTACCTTTGAAGCCCTCCTCGTCCAGCATGATGGTGTAGTCCTCGGGGGTCTCCGTCAGGCTGAAGAACTTGCACCTGAAGAAGAAACCAAGCGCTGCCCACCCCAGCACCACCGGGCACCGGGACCGGGGGGTGGGGTGGGTGGGGTTTAGAGCGGGACCGGGCACCGGGGGAGGATGGAGAAGGATGAAGGCCGGTACCTGCAGCGCTGGGGGAGGAAGAGCAGCTTGAGCAGCGGGTGGGTGTAGAGCCAGAGCCCGCGGCGGGCCAGGCTCAGCACCCGCACCCGGTGCTCCAGGATGTGCAGGTCCATGGCGGCCGCACCGGACCCCCTCCACCGCCGCCGCCGCCGCTACCAGCGCGGCCCCGGCCCGCCCCGCGCCACGGGAGGGGCCACCGACCGCCCCGCCCCCGCCCCGCCTCGCCACCGGCCCCGGGGCCGCCGCCCGCCCTCCCGGGATGCCGGACCCGGACCACCGGGGCAGCCCTACCGGATCCGACCCGGAGCTCTGGGGACATCCAAACCAGCCCGACCCGGAGCCCCGGGGTGCCCGGACAGGACCCGACCCGCAGCCCTGGGGTGCCTGGTACAGCCCCGGTTCGGATGCCCCCACCGGCCCCGACTGGGAGCCCTGGGGCGCCCGTACTGGACCCGACCCGGAGCCCCGGGGTGCCTGGACAGGACCCGACCCGAAGCTCCGGGGCATCCCAACCAGCTCCGACTCGGAATCTCAGGGGTGCCTGCACCCCAGACCGGGCCCCCAAAGTGCCTGGACAGGACGAGATTGGGAGCCCTGGGGCACCCAAACCAGCCCCGACCTGAAGCCCCAGGGTGCCCGGAGCAGCTCCAGCCCACAGCCCCAGGATGCCCACACCAGACCCGACCCAGTTCACAGCAGCTCTGGGGGCCTGAAGTGGACCCAATCCATCCCGGAGCCCTGGGGTATTTGCACAGAACCGGACTCAGAACCCCAGGGTGCCTGGTCCAGCCCCGACCCAGAGCCCGGGGGCACCCAAACCAGCCCCAACTCAGATCCCTGGGGTCCCCAACCTGGGTCTCAACCCTCCCACTCCCAGCCCTCACCAGTAACCAGTCAGGCTGGGACTAGACCCACTGGGAGCCCAAATGCTGACCCCACCATACCCTCTCCACCCCGGCAAGGCTCACCCCAGCCCCTACCCCAAATCCAAGGATGAGGCCCACAAGCCGCCCAGCATCGGGGATTTGCCATAATCAGGGCAGTAGCCCCAAAGCCAAGGTTTGCAGGGGCAGGGGAGAAACCCAGCACCCCAAACTGGTGCCGTCCTGCAGCCACCCCCGGGAAAGGGAAGCTTTTTGGAGGAGGAATGGATATTTGGGCAGAAATCCCACCCACAGGAAGCACAGTGAGGGAAGGTAGAGAAGGCCTGGGCACCATTTTGTTCATGGAAAGCTGAGTCTGGGGTTCTATGGGATAAATTAGGGGTCTCCTGGCTCTGTTAGGTCACAGGAGCTGTGACACTGGGAGAGAAGAGTAGGTCTGGGGGCTGGGAGGGCACTCACCCCATGGCAGCCCCCCCAAAACCCCGCAGGGCCTGGCAGCCACCGTGGCACGTCACAAGCTGGGGCAGGTCTCAGCGTCCTCCCATTTACACTTCAAACAGGGGCAGCCCCAGGGCTGGGTGAGACAGCACAGTCGGGTCCGGGCTTGGGCATCCTGGGTGGTTCCGCTGGGGCAGTGACAGGGGGGTAATGGCAGCAGGACCCTCCCCAGCACCAGAGCACCCAGGGGACATGGGGGCAGGGTGACTCCCCAGGCCTGGCGATGGTGCAGCAGGCGGCAGGGGGGTGACGGGGAGCACCCACGTGGTGCAACCAACATGCTGGAGGGAAGAGATGGCATCCAGAGAGACCTGAGCGGGCTGGAGACCGTGGGTGGGACCGTGCCAACCTCATGTTCAACCAGGCCAAGGTTCCTGCAAGTGGATGGGGGCAATGCCAAGCCCAAACCCAGGCTGGGCAGAGAATGGCCAGAGA
>BJBW01017944.1:0-17080 GCA_004320125.1 Scolopax mira | reverse complement strand
TCGGTGTACTTGCTCCCCTTCGCCTGGCCGTGACACCTGTGCAACCTGGGGGTTGGACTAGATGATCTCCAGAGGTCCCTTCCAAGCCCAAATCATTCTGTGATTCTGTGACATGTAAGCGCTAAGCAGAGCAAGCCACCTGCCTGGAAGCAGCCCCCTATGCCTACCCAGACAGGGCAGCATTCCCTTTCCAGCCCCTCTGATTATTAATAGCAAATAGTTTGGACAAACTTCACTGCCCAAGTATGTTTAAAGCCATCCTTCAGTGACAGAGGAACGTGTATTTGCATAATGATCTTCAAATCACTGTGCGCTTTGACTGAGAAAGGTTTCATAAGTGGACATTAGCAAAAGCTTGTGCTTGGCATAATGGGGTGACACATTCATCACCAAGATGCGAAGGTTGCAGCCAGTGAAGTGCTGCAGCACAGCTATTTGTGTCACCTGAAAGAAAACAACCACCAGGAGGATATTAAAAAAGAAACAGGTCTATTTAACAGTGGCTCCTGTCTTCACTTCTTGTGTCACTGTCAGGGATCACTTACGCGATACCAAGGGCAGCTTGTTAAAATGCGTTTCACTTTGCCAAAAAGATTGTTGATGTTAGCATAAGTCATTGAAGAATGATGTGGGGTTTTAGAAGAAGCTGACAGACTCTCAGCAACGACACCCTGTACAGAAAACTGCATTTTCAACAGTGCAAGGGGGATTTCTGCTGTTTGACACCAGTGTCAGCAGAGTCACAGCAAAGATGAGAAATTGGTCTCTGGCTATTTGGCTGCCAGAGACCTGTGCCAAGGGTTTTTGCTCCCCTCTGCATCAGCAGCTCCCGGGGCACGAGAGCAAAACTGACTTAATGAAACACAAAACCCTCCTGGGGAAATTCATACAGCTTAGTGCTTCAGACCTCGCGTCTGCACTGCCAGTGACACCTGTATAAACCTCAAAGCGGGCGTTACCAAAGCTTGTACTTGGCCTGTTGGGACAGGGAGCAGGTCAAGAAGGATTAAGCACAGAGCTGGATGCACCAAGCACTAATGTAAACCTCAGTTTGGCTGTAGAGTTGATGGGGTGGGAAGTGCTGCAAGCAGTGTGACATGTCTTTGTAACAAACTGCAGCTGGTGTCACTGCTGGGACATGCAGAAGGGCTTGGAGGAGGGACACCCTCGTGGAGCCATGCTCCACCAGAAACTACAGCACTCCTGGGGTCTGGGCTGGGAAAGGAGAAAGTCCGTCACAAGGTTTGGGCATGGGCCTGAGGGCACTGCAGCTCAGACTGAGCAAAGAGGTGCTTTGCATTAGGAAAGGCGCATGGTAATAACAATAATTTGAGCATGGCAACAGCACTACTAACCCCAGCTCAGCTGCTGATGCTGGAAAATCATGTCACCTCATGGGGTGTGTTTCCACCAAAGAGCTCATTTGGATGAGTAGCATCAGAGCCCAAATGGCAGGAGCTGAAGCTGTTTGTGTGCCCAGCACTCTGGCATGCAGGTTAGTTTCCATTTGTCAGAAACACCTTTGTTTTCAGGCTTTCCTTACCTTTGAGTGTGTCAGGTCTTCTCATCCTTTCATGCTGTAAAAGAGGCAGTGTTAACACCCCCTACAGAGATGATGGTGAGACACACCAAAGCCAAGACCCATATTTCATGGCTATTCAGAAACACAACATCTATTGAAGACCTATGCAAGGTCCCATAGGAGATACATGGTGAGACACAAATGGGGAGAAGCAAGACAGCCAAACTCTAGGTCAGTGTTGTAACGACCAGCGGAACTACTACTCTACATACTGACTCACTGCTAATAGATACAGCTGATGCAAGGCTAAATTAATCAATATCTCTAAATACCCTTGGATGGAAGTTTCTCTAGATGTAGATAGTCCCAACTGGTCCCACACTTGCTCCTCAGGGCAAGGACTATGGTAAGACAAGTGTGTTTGCACTGCACTTAATGACTAAAGCCCTGGCTCCGACTTGGGATCAGGGTCCTACTTCAATGTAAATACACAAGAGTAATGATTAGCAGGAGAGGGGTTCTTGAAAGGCTCCATCCCTCACAGCAGAGATGTTTGACAGTCAGTGACTCAATGTTCTGTCTTTCATAACCATAATGACTCACAGCCCCAGGATGGCAAATGAGTGCAAGACAGCGAGTGCTATTGTTCAGAGCCCATCAAAATAAGCAAGGTCATTTTCAGTGTTTAAGAGAAAATGACAACCCATTGGATTAATTTGTGGGGGGAAAAATGCACAGAAAAAAAAATAGAAAGAGGGATGAGTAAATCTTCAGAGATTAAAGTTCACAAGGAGATGCAAACCCGAATTTTATAACCACAAGCAAGACTGAGCAGAAGTTTGACTTTGATACCACTTGCTCAGCTATAAATCAAGATTAACCCCATGTGGATTTATAATGGGGCAAGTCTGGCATAAAACAAGAGAAGGATCAGGATTAGAGCACTAAGTGCATCTGGGTGCCTTCTGCATTGCCTGACACTCCGAGGATCAGAGAGACTGTTCCTCACCCTTAGCGACACATCTTAGGATAAGTAAATGATCTCTGAACATGTAGGAAGGGTGGTTTAAACACAGGAGGTAACTAGCATCAGCTGTGAGGCTCCCTGGAGTACATCCCAGACGATCTGCAGCTCCTTGAATCAGATGGCAAGGTTACAGTTTGAGATGGCTGACGCAATACAGTTTGGAAGTTGAATTTAAAAGCAAAGTGTGTAATGACCTGTCAGCTCTAGAGAGAAGCTGTAGGAAGATCTTTCACTGTCATCAGCTGTGTAAAGCTGATGTAAACACATTTCCAATTTGTCCTGGCTGAGGATACAGATACTGGCCTCCACAAGTCCACAGCCAGCTCAACGTCTTAACTGTTAAAAGGTAAAAAAACGGAAGTGCTATGCTCATTTCTCTGATTTTTAATGTGTTCCTAAAATGGAAACTCACTTGGATAAGTGGCCTGATTTCTCCAAAGTGCTGAGTATCTACCAAGAGATCTCTGGGTTCTTGGTCCATGTGAAAATCAAACCATTCAAATAAAAACATCAGAGAGAAAAGCCTCTGTAGCGGGAGCTTTTCTTGAATTCTCATCTGATGGACAAGACTCCTGAAGGTCAATGGTAGCTCCCATAATAAGAGTTTTACTTGTGGAAACTACACACAAATGAGTCTCATCCCTCTCTTTCTACTCACCATTTGGTTTCTGTCTTTCACGGGGTAAGTTACACCAGAAGGGGCAGATAAGCCATCTTGGCTTGAATGACAACTGGACAATGTCTATATCTTTCCTAAGAGGACAAATGATACTCTCTCCCTATCAGAGAAGTATTTCAGCCAGTGGCATCACCAGATCAGTTTCCTAGATCACAGGAAAGCTGTTCCTTCACGTTGGTGTCATGTGGCCTGATCCTGCTGGCCTTGCTAAGGCAAAATGCCACTGAGGGATATTCCACAGCGTTGGGGCTCACCAGGGGAAAAGGAATGCTTTGGAGCAAGGTGACAAGTGCCAAGGAGTGAATGCCAGGCGTAGTTTTCCAGCCTGGCTGGCAGGGCAAGCACAGCCTAACATGCCCCAGAGGAGTCTGTGATTCTGTGAGAGGCAACTCCCACCCAGACCCCAGCCACTCGAGAGGACTTGTTCAACCTCCCATTTAGAGAGGAGCCACTCTGACACCTTTGAGACAAGGTCAGAGAGAGTTGTGAAAGGTAGCCTGCACAGTCATTGATTGGGCGTGATGCTTTTGTGTCCCCTGGTGCTGCACGTAGGACAGCGAGGACTGTGCACCATCCTTGGGAAAAGGAAATAGCACCTACAAACTTTAAAGAGGGAGAAGAATAAGGGGCAAGTTTGACATTTGATTCCTGGTGGTAGGCACTACCTTGGCAAATATTTGTGAAAGATAGCTCTGGGTCTTTGAACAAGGAAGGGAAGTGGAGGGGCAGGGACCTGCCCAAGGTCAGCCAGACAATCTGTGGCAGATCCAGAGACCTTAAGGTCTCAACCCAGCCCCCATGCTCTAGACAGCACCAGGTACCACCGAGAACCAACAGCTTCACTCCTTGTTCTGCCTGTGTTTGGTTTGCCACCTTCTCTTTGCTCTGCTCTTTGAAAGCCTGGATGTTCTTCCAATTTCCTGAATCATTTCTAATTTTATTTTATTGTAGTGAGCAGTGCTTTTGGGTGCAGTTGCTTGAGTCACTGAGTCCGAAGCCTCTGAGATCTAGGAATAATGTCAACCTTCAAAATGTTTAATCAGCAAGTCTTCCCTCTCACCAACCAAAAATGCCATAAAGCTGATAAGGTCCTCTGCTAAAGACAACCTGAAGTTGAAGCCAACCTGATTACCACCAAGGACTGGCATACAAATACACATTTAATGAAGTCCAGAAGTTGCTTCTCTATAACATATGGAGTAGGGCACTGGGATTTCTCAGGTATGGTGCTATACAGTATAAAGAGTGGAACACATTAATTCCTGGTATATCGTTGACCTAAGTTTCCCATACATTAGAAGAGAGAATGAAGTTACCTTATATTTGGATGAAGAAGAAAGCAACCCATACTTTTCCCATGGATAAATTCTGGTTATAGGTCTAGTATGACTTGACACAACGTTTGCTGAAAGCTGTGGGATTTTCCATTGAGTTCTCTAGGCTTTGAACAGACAGACAGTTGGGAAGGTCCAAAATGGCACCAGCTTGATATAGACATTTCAAAACCCCACTGGAAAGTTTTACTTCTGTTTATTACAGTGTTTCCTTAGTGGGAACCAGGTGCTCCAGTAACAGTACAGAAACCTTACAAAATCCCACATCAAACCTTGCTTATCCAAATCTGGAAAACAACTCCTGCTCTGTGATACTTTCTGATCTACATTTTACCTGAAGCCTGAAGATAATTTGCAAAGATGCACTCAGCTCTGCACACCAGCCACCCACTCTCACCTGCCCACTCCTTGGTGCACAGAAGCAACCATCAGCAGAGGGAGAGAGGAAGAAGAGCTCTGTTCTGCAGAGAAGAGCTGCAAGAAATTGCTCTTTTACTGTAAAAATAAATGTCACTTAGCATAATCCTCCTTGTCCCAGATTTTCCTTAGAGTCTTTTTTTTCCTTATCTGACATGCAGAACATCAACCATGCTGAGGCAGCTAATAGTTGTATCCAATTGCTCAGACATAGACTCGCATGATCCTTGGGGGCCTACAGTATCCCTGGTGCCTTCACTTTGTCTCTTGTTTAATCTGGGAGGCTCTTTGAGGCACAAAGCATCTACGGATGCTTGCTGGGCTCCTTTCCTGCCTACCAGCAAGGGAGGGTTGAGATAAGGTCTTTGCATGCCATGTTTCTATGCTCCAGAGTCCAGCTGAACAGCCAGCCACGGGTCCTGCACCCATGCTGGTGTTACCTGGGACTGCCAGGTGGCTTCCCACACATGGTGCACAGGCCCTCAGCGTGCTCCACTACTGTAAACACAAACAGGTAACAAACAGTAGCATCAAGTGCATTTCTTCCCAAAACTTAGGTTAGATTGCAGATCCAAGTTCTACATATTTTTTTTTTGTGCTCGTCTTTACCAAAGATCTTATGATTGTTCAAGAGTGTGGACAGACGTTTTAGTAGGGCCTGTGACAATAGGATGAGAGGTGATGGTTTTAAACTGAAAGTGGGTAGATGTATATTGCACATAAGGAAGAAATTTTTTACCACAAGGGTGGTGTAATACTGGAACAGGTTGCCCAGAGAGGTGGCAGATGCCCCATCTGTAGAAACATTCAATGTCAGGTTGGACGGGCCTCTGGGAAACCTGATTTAGTTGAAGATGTCCCTGCACATTGCAACAGAGTTGGACTAGATGACCTTTAAAGGTCCCTTCCAAAACAAACTATTCTGTGATTCTATGATTTGGTCTCTTCGTATTTAAAGCTTTAAGGGTCCAGTGTTGGGATGGAAAGGCCTCATGGATGTGGGAAGCTTTGCAGCCCTTCCCAAAGAGAAATGTCCTCTGAATTAAGTTGGAGGTGTTAGTTTGTGAGACTCCTCTGGCAGTATCCTCAATGGCTGTGCCATATCTTGGCACACAGCAGCAACCTGCATTACACGGGTCTGCCACAGCTAGATACTGGGCACCATTTATAAAATAGAATGGATATTTTGCTGTTGGTCTTTTATGGCCATCAGATGTCTGGAATGAACCATAAAGCCATGGCTGATAAAGTATATGGGTGGTCCAATACAGGCAGAATAGTAGATAATGATGCCATCATACAAAACAATCAGGATCCATTAAAACAAAATCCGTTTTAATACAGCCTGACTTGTATCTATTGGTACACGGAGCAAAGCTCAGATGATTTAGGGCCAGAGCTGCGAAGCATGTCTCCAAAGCACTTAGCAGGAGGGGTTAAATAACCTTTGGATATTTAAACAAGAGAGTGATGATTACAACAAGGTGATTTTACCTCTTCATACGGATTTGATGAGATCAGTACCATAAAACTGCATTGAAGTTAAATGTCAGCGTTTTTAAAGGGCTTTTGAAAAAAATTGTAGAGGTGGCAGAAAGCACTCACACAAATGGTGTGAGGGTGAGGAGTAATTCCTGCAATGAGAACTACATGAATCTTGTGCTGTTCAGTTTATCAGGACGAAAACTGAGAGTCATCTCTGACTGGAGTGCTAAGGGCCCTTGCTGAGAGAAACGGGGGGTCTTGGATGACTATTGTGCTCTGCAGGAACAGACAGGAAAATCTGGAAACCTCTGCTCAGATGACTGAAAAGGGAATCAAAAGGCGCAAGATGTGCTTTATCCAGAGGTAAGTGGCCTCAAAAGAGAGGTAGCGAGGGGATCGCTCAGTGGCCTGGGACATGCGACGGACCAGACTATTTGCGAAACTGCCAGACAAGCTTTAAGCCCGATTAGCTGACCTTCACCTCCAAACCCGAGGTCGGGGATTGCTCCATGCAGCGACAGACGCTGCTGCAGTCTGCAGGAGGCGAGGAGAGGACAACAGCCGGACAGGGCCCGCAGAGGAGCAGACCCACCTCTGAGACCCACACCATCAGTCCGCCTGGCTTTGCCAATGCCAACGGCATTACCTCTGGATAAAGAACATCTTGTGCCTTTTGATTCCCTTTTCAGTCATCTGAGCAGAGGTTTCCAGATTTTCCTGTCTGTTCCTGCAGAGCACAATAGTCATCCAAGACCCCCCGTTTCTCTCAGCAAGGGCCCTTAGCACTCCAGTCAGAGATGACTCTCAGTTTTCGTCCTGATAAACTGAATAGCACAAGACTCATGTAATTCTCATTGCAGGAATTTCTCCTCACCCTCACACCGCAATTAGCAACGCTGGTGTTTTTTCTCCTTGCAAAAGAGTAATGAATATATGTTATATGAAGTAGCTGAAGGTGTTGCTTACCTGGCAAGGGCTGCATTTCTCATGCTGTATTGAAAACGGTCCTCAGCAGTGGGAGCAGAAAAGGGGGTTTCTTCTGCCTAAGATGGGGAGTGCAGGACCCAAGCTTCTCCAGTAGACCCTGCACTGCTCTTCTGGGTCACTTCCAGCACCATCTCTCATTAACGAACCTCTGAAGCAATTGTTGGGCATAAATCAGAGCATGAGTGTAGATGGGGCTGTCAGTGTGACTTAAGTGTCACAAACAGGAGTTTAAGGACCCTTCACTGGAGAAAAACTAGATACCTAAGGTGGTTCTGAGCTGGCAGCCCGCATCTCAAATAAGAGTTATAATCCAAGGGCAAAAGCATCACTGATGATAGCTTGGGGAAGTTTTATGCCAATCAAACAAAGATCTTGCTGTGTGCTCCTGTATATAACTTCATACAGTCAATCTGGGAGATGCCCAAGCTCTTGAACAAGAGTTGTTTCCCGTGCTTGCTATGCAGAACAACCTCATGAAAAATCCCACACAGGCCAGTAAAATACCTGAAATAGCTAAATTGATGCTGATTCTTCTTGCAGCACAGTCAAGCAAGTAAATCCATGTTTGCCTGAAGCTGGTGGCAATAGCAAAGTATGCTTTGTTGTGGGGGTTTAGGAGGAAAACAGTTAAAGAAGTTTCTAAAAGCTGATAGGACTCATTTCACAAACGCTGAGCAGTGCAAATGACATCCTCTCCACTTCCCCGCACTGTCTGTGAGGACAGCAACTGCCCTCCTCTCTTATACACAGCAACATTTCCGCTCCAGGATCAAGCTGACAGCTTGGTCTGTTCCTCAAGATCCTGTCACAACTTCCAGGGGCACAAAGCAGGGACAGATTTAGTGGGAGGGCTTAGGAGATTTCAGCTTTCCTAACAGATCACATCAGTGGCATGGTCCTAGTTGTATCTTTCCTGCTTGCCTCCAGTTCCTCGACACCATCTGTTAGACTTAAGAAGCAAGATGGGAGCTGCTGTGAGCTACCAGGGAAGCAAGAGATGGAAAACCACTGGTTGCTGAAATGAAAGCCCTTGGCTATTTCTTGTGTCATATTCACTACTAAGCACCACTATCCACCAAAGCAGAACTGGTAAAATGAATGTCCTTTCCAGTGGTGTCCTTGGCCCAGTTGCCTCTGTACTAGCCACCATGTATGGCAAACAGACACTTGCCACTCTGGCTGGAGCGGAGACTAGGACAAATGTGTGGGGAAAGGAGTAAGAGCTTGCTTGCATGTTGTATTCTTCACCAGAGGGACTGGGGTTTGGAGGAGCACAAAGTAATGTGTCTCCTGTTCAGGACAGTGCCCCAGCAGAAGGCATAAATCAGTCAGTGTAATCCAGAGGCTTTCATGGCAGAAAGGCTCCTGCCCTCGACTCAGGGGTGTGAGTTCAGCCCTTCACCTTGGTTTAGAATCATAGAATCATAGAATGGCTAGAGTTGGAAGGGACCTTAAAGATCATCAAGTTCAAACCCCCCTGCCGTGGGCCCGGACACCTCCCACTAGACCAGGTTTCTCAAATCCCCATCCAGCCTGGCCTTAAACATTTCCAGGGATGGGGCATCCACAGCTTCTCTGGGCAACCTGTTCCAGTTTGTGCTGGTGGTCACCACAGGTAGTTGCACCACAGGGCCCCGGACTGGACAGTCCAAAGTGGCTGGGCAAGATGGTAACCACTCTTCTCTTTGGGTGCCAGCCTGTCTCCACCACAGAACTCATTAGTCTGCTAGGTTTGGGATATCCCTGTGACCCATCAGCAGTTAGTATAAACAAACTACTCTCTGAGAAGATTTAGAAATGAACTTTTCTCATAGAAGATTCTTCTTAACAGTGTTTCTTACACCTTCCACCGAAGTACCTTAAGTTGGTCCTCGATGTTGTTCCCTCATCTGTGCCAAAATCACAAAGTAGGAGAGTCTGAATATATTTATATGGATGGTAAGACTGCCTATCCAAAACAGGTGATGCTAATGGCCTACAGCCCTTTCTCACCTTAGCAACTGCCTGGGCTACATTTAGCAAACTGCCCTGTCAGCAGCTGCTGCTTCTTGGCCACTGTCACCTCACCTCTGTCCTGACAGATTATCAGAGAGCAGAGGGGGAGTGGATGACTCAGGGACACCACCATCCTCTGAGTCTGTAGGATAAGGCATCCACCCAGGCACACTCAGATGTAAGGCAAAGTAGGGACTCCCCAGAGACTTCACATTTATTTTCCTTCCCCCCACATCTGCTGGACCACTCTGTGTGGAAGAACACACTGACCCCCCACCATATTCCAAGAATTCCACCACTTATATAGTTTTAAAAGCAACAGTAACAGCTACGCACCAAGCACCAGATCCTTTGTGATGATTTAGCTGAAGGAATACCAGACATGTAACGGGATCTCTAACTGCAGTTTGCAAAAACATTGCAGTATATGCCAAGATCTTCAGTTTATGTTCTCAGGTTGCCACAATATAATACATTCCTTTTTTTTTTCTTTTATTTTTTTCCCCCCAGTAGCACAGAGATAAACTGTGTTTGTGGGAGTTGTTGCTCCTATTTAGCTTTGTGCACTGGTGATGCAGCCAAGTGGGAATGCATAGGGCTGCAGGCTGTCTTCATTTCTTGAGCCAAACCCAAACTCTATAAAATCAGGCTTGGACCAGCAGTGTTTATATAGGACAGCATGTGGTCCTTCTGCTCTGGTATGTGAGGTAAGCATCAAGACTTCCCAGCTCTGTAGAGAGGAAATAGGAAATACTTTAAATGTATGTATCTTTACTTTCATTTCCTTTATTTTTTGGATTATTATGTATAGCCACAAATTTTTACATTTGTTACAGCCTGCTACTACTAGTAGAGACCCAGACTTTCAATGCTCTCTGAGAATTTCTTGAAATATTTTGGTTTTCTAATGGTTTTTTATTCCTGCAGGCTGAATTTCAGCACATATCTACAATGGCTTCACAGAGTCTCAGAACTGCATCTTTCTGTCCGTGTCTCATTCAGCCCCACAATTGTAATGCTAGTGTAAATACCCTGAGGTCAACACAGTTAATTACTTTTGATGGAAATGGGATCAATATCTGTCCTTCATATGCACTTTCCACCCTCTGTTGAAGAATTCTTTATGGTCTCTTCGCTGGTGGGCTGGTTTTAAAATGTTTCTCTTCTTGGTAGTAAACTGCCTTTTCCAATGTTTCCTCTGGTAATATCTAGATTTTGTAGGCCACCTTCATAGGTGGTCTAATTCAGGCCAGATGCACACACTTGTTAACGTGTCTGTGATGATATATAAAAGTTCTACATTTAGAAATGCCTAATAGGGTATTTCAATAGTACAAATTAAGATGAAGAAAAAAAGTAAAATAAATCTTTGTTCTATAAGTGCATGTGACACCAGTAAAAGATTAACTCTGAAAGAGGTAGCTGTTGGTGACTGCTAAAACCAGCATCAGGTCTTACATACAACAAGCTTGTGGGAAGTCACCCTGATAGGAAATAGGCTCAAACACAGGTGCCCAGTTCAGTGCTGCAGAAGCTCAGAGAAGCTTTGAGATCCAGGTTCAACAATCACTCCAGGTTTGGTTATCATATTCATTGGGATAACAGCTCTGGAAAACCAGGGAAACAGAGCGATGCGTTTCTGACCATCCCATTTGCAGCATTCCAGTTTAAATCTTAAAAGTCCTTTTCAGACAAGCCATTGCTGACCCCAAGAAAATAATTACTGCAGTTGCTGAAAATACTCCACAGTCTTGCCGAGTCTGCATCCTTTTGAGACGATGGACCAAATCTGGCCTCATCCTCAGTGGGGAAAGAGTTTGTGAATGCTGGCTAGCAACTTTGCATACCTGCTGAGCTACATAGACTGCTCCAGTCCAAGTGACAGTAGATACAAGACTGCAAATTGCAGCAAGGCTTTGTTCTCAGTTGCACTGCCGTAAATCTGGAATATCTCTACAATTCCCTTGGTGCAACCCAGGCTGACTGGTAAGAATGGGATTAAGTTCTGAAGGGTTTGAATGGCCTGGGATTGCCCCAGACAAAATGGAAATAATTGACAATATCTGTAAATGCTTATCTGCTTTCTCAAAGCACTTTGTATAAAGCAGGGACATATTTCTTTTGTACTATTTGCATAGAAATTCAGGAGGGTGTCTACATACTTTCATGTTAATTTGTGACACTTGGTTTTATTCCTCAGAGATGTTTCCCACTTGTTTGTTTTATCAGACTGGACTTATTTGCTGTCCTGTGCCACATGATCGTTCTCCTTATCCACCAGATGTAGCAGTTGATCTCTTGCAACCCATTAATTCAGAAACTCTCAGATACGAAAGCTGATCATGCTGCATGGAAATCTCCTGAGCTGTACAGTCCCATCAGATTGTTGAGGGAGGTAATTCTACCCCTCTATTCTGCTCTGGTGAGACCCCCATGTGGATCCCCCCCACTCCAGCTTTGGAGTCCCAAAAGAAGGACATGGACCTGTTGGAATGGTTCCAGAGGGCCACAGAGATGACCAGAGGGCTGGGAAACCTCTCCTATGAGGACAGGCTGAAAGAGTTGGGGTTGTTCAGCCTTGAGAAGAGAAGGCTTCAGGGAGACCTTATAGCAGCCTACAGTATCTGAAGAGGGCTACAGGAGACATGGGGAGGAACTCTTTTATCAAGAGTGGAGTGATAGGATCATAGAATCTTAGAATCATGGAATCTTCTAGGTTGGAAGGGACCTTCAAGATCATCTTGTCCAACCATTGACCTAACTCTGACAAAAATAAACACTCACACAACAAATAAAATGAAACACCATCACTAAACTATGTCCCCCAGCACCACATCAACCTGTCTTTTGAACACCTCCAGGGATGGTGCCTCAACCACCACCCTGGACAGGCCATTCCAATGTCTGATAACCCTTTCAGTGAAAAATTTTTTCCTAATATCCAGCCTGAACCTCCTCTGGTGTAACTTGAGGCTGGTAAGGGATGAGGATAAGGGGTAATGGTTTTAAACTGGAAGAGGAGAGATTTAGATGAGATATCAGGAAGAAATTCTTTACTGTGAGGGTGGTGAGAGACTAGAACAGGTTGCCCTGAGAAGTTGTGGATGTCCCATCCCTGGAGGTGTTCAAGGCCAGGCTGGATGGGGCTTTGAGAAACCTGTGCTATTGGGAGGTGTCCTGCCCATGGCAGGGCATCTGTCACTAGATGATCTGTAAGATTCCTTCCAACTCAAACCATACTATGATTCTATGATCAGTTGTCATGGACAACCAGCAGACTTTCAGAGACATCCAGCTGACTCTTGAAGGACCAGTTAGGAACTGCAGAATTATCCCACCTGGTGCATTACTTCGGTGAAAGTGTCTTGATATTGGCATAGGAGGCAAAGTGAACAGCTGTTAATCAAATGCATGAAATTCATTAAGGAGCAAATGCTTCCCAAGCTGTAATCACCTAAGCTCCCAACACACATGTGGGAGTTGAAGGCTGACATCCTATGATACCAGAACGCAGATATTCCCCAAAACTGTCTTTAAGACTTGGAAAAATTGAGCTGCCCTTCATAACATGAAGGTTATGATGAATGTACTTGAAATGATGCCAAAAGAGGGGCAGTGCATGGGGTCCTAGAATTCAACATTTTTATGATTTTCCCTCAAAGGACATAGAGACTGAAAAACAAAATCTAGGTAAGAATATCCCTGCGTTTGCAATATTTGAAATTCCTGAAAACTTTGCCAATTAATTCTTTCCTTCTAAAGCCAACCTCACCAACCTCAAATAAATCATCAACCTCAAATTCACCCTTTTTCTTCTTATCCCACCTCAAATGGGATAGTCTCAGCTTATATCTGGACTGAAGCAAGTAACTGGTTTACAAGTAGAGCTTTTTTTCTTTCAGTACCTGTGGGGAGCTAGAAACAAAACCAGAGTAAATCCATGAATTTAACTCGGGTTTCTCAGCTAAACAGAACGCAAGGATGAAAACATCACCTGCCTGGCTATTCAACAGGGGACCCCCTGAGCTATCAGAATATTCTTTCTCCTTGAAGTGGCCTTCAGGAGACATAGATTGGTGTAGCACAATCTTAATTTGCCCCAGATGGAGATCTCTTCTTTTCTCCCTCTTTCTCCCTTCCCCTCACCACAAATATTAACGAAGGCCAGACTCCGAGAGCCTCTGGCACCATTCCTGTAAGCCTGCAGAATATACAATATTCAGAAGCTGTGGTAAACAGACTCAGAAGATAGTGATGTTCACTGCTGATCCGGCAAGGAATCGCAACATAGCAGGAGCCTTATGACAAAACCATGTGAGCAGCAGCAGATGACTCTAACAGCACTGCATTGCCATACTATTTTCTCACATTCAAGCTATGATTTGTAAAAAGCCCAGTTGCCCAGATGGCTCACAGAACGAAAAGTACTCAAAAATACAATCTGATTATTTAAAAAATATTAATTTTCTATATTGTTTTATGGTTTTTTGTTTTCTACATATTATACGTAATTGCACTGATAATATTTATATCTCTATTGTTTTTCCCTTCATGCTTTCACATCCTTTTATGAATTTACCGTACATTTGGTAAATGCTGGTTATTTGAACCAAAGGTCTTTGACAACTTAAGCTTGATATCACTCCATCACTTCCAGTGATTTTGCTGTCTATGAGATAAGATGATGTAGGGACCTAGTAGAATAATGTCAATATTTTGTACTCTTTTGGTCCCCTGACTTCCTTTAATCCTACATATTATTCAAACTAAACTACCAAAGTGCCACTGTGCCTTGTGTCCTCCTGAAGACCGAGCATCCACCTGAAGTCCAGCCTCTTTTGTAACGGTCCTTTTCCCACGTTTTAGCACAGAGCTGGAAATTCAAGCAGCGCTCTGGGCTAGCACTGATTTTATAACAATAACACTTTGTGCCCTTACGGCACTCTGCATTTCCAAAGGACTGTGAAAGCAATAATTAACTCAGCACATGTGTCAGAGTAAAGCAGGTGGGTTAGGATTTGCTGTGACTACCCCTTCACACACACACACACACACACACACACACTGACTCTTGGGCACGCTTCCTCCTTCTTCAGGCTTGACCCTAGGTTTCCCACAGCAGAGTCTCAGGTATTGTATTTTATAAAATAAGTAATTTAATTGGAAGATATAGCAGCAAGCACAGCCTGGGATGAGTGCCTCCCAAGAGAGGGACCCCAAACAAAGGAATCCCTGTGCAGTTATACCCTTGTAATGTACACGCCTGCCCCTCATGCACTCTTCACACAACTTTAGTCCAGCAGTTATTTTTGTTCTGGGGTCTTCTAACACCTAATTGGATTATTTTCCTGTGTCCAGGCATGCAGCCTTTTATCTTGTTGATTTCCAGTTTCAGACAAGGGTTGGAGCCTCTGGTTTACACTCCTTGTGTAAGAACTGGCAGAACATGGGAAAATGAAGAGTCCCAGACTTGGGGAAAACACTAACAAAGCACTAGTATGATATCAAACACATTTTCATACTAAAAGACTAAACACAGCACTGTACCCTCTGCTAGGAAAATTACTAAGAAAAATAATTCTATTGTGGCCTAAAGGCTTCAGCAAAACTAGCTACTCATGCGATGTAAAGCTAAGCAAACCGCATAAATTGCACCTAAAGTAATTTATTTCAATTAAAACTAACTTATTTATGTTAAACAACTAATATCTCCCAACACTGGGGCAGCACTCCCTGCTCCCTCTCCCACGTGCAGGATCCAGTCCCACAGCACTCTGAGCTGAGCTGGGCTTTGGCAGCCCTCCTGGACAGCAGGCAGGGCAAGAAGCATCAGGAAAACCCTGTGAGGATGCAGCCCCCCATGGCCACCCAACACAACCTGGGCCACTTATGTCTTCTGCATATCCATCCTCCCAAGCACAAGGAAGGAGACTGTCCTCATGGAACAGGAGAAGAAAAGGCACCAGACAGAGAAGGGATTCCTTCTGCTGGGATGCTAGTATATAAAATGTTATGATAAGATATAATTTGTTTAAACAATGGGAGAAACAGCACAGCACATGGTTGGAAATGGGTTAAACACTAGCAGTGACAGGTTTCAAATGTAACGCTAACCAGTGAAACATCCTCAAATGGGATCCCTTGAGACTTTTTATTGACTTTCTGTTACTTAACGTTTTTCACTATGACATGGAAAGATATTTAATAAAGTTGATTGATACCATAAATATAGGTGTAACAGCAACTAATGAGGACAGTACACCATTGACAAAGCAAATATCTAACAACGACAATTGGTTTTAATTAGTTTTATATACAAGCTGGGGAATGCTATGAAAAACAATGACTAAGTCCAGCCATGGATAAATAAAAAATTGTACCCAAAACCAAATGAAGCCAGAGTAATTGAATGAACGCAGAAGTGCTGAGTAGGAGTCCAGAAGTTATAGGGTCTCTGGCATAATTGTCCAGCTTTGGTGACAATGTTTTAAAAAATTGGATAGGGTACAGGGAAAAGCTTTGGGAACAACAAAAGGAGTAGAAACATGGATGAAGACTTAAAGAGTTTGACCTTTTTGGCTATAGAAAAAGAGATTAACTGGTGCTTTGATGATACCTTTTAAGTTACTCCCATGCAGGAATTGGAACAAAGAGTTCACAACTCTCATCGACCAACCTGCAATGTGATCCAATGACTTTAAGTTGACATTTGACACATTCAGAGTAGAAACATGACTTTAATAGTGAAAGGGTTAATCACCAGAACAGCTCAGTAATTACTATGGAGAATTCTCTATCCAATGAAAATTTAAAATCAGGGCTTGTGTTTTTTTCCTAAAAGTCATGCCCTAGTTCTGGATGATTCATGGGAGTCACAAGGTTATAGATTCTGGCTGCAGTGGGTGATCGGAATTTGTAATAAGGCCTGTGTTATGTAGGACTTCAGACACCTGATGTAATTTCTAAGGTTAACTGAGAAACCCAGCAGATGGACATTTTCCAATTATGTGAGCATTAGGGTTTATAGGTGTATCCTGAATTGCAGTTAACTCCCAAGGTAAGACTTGGCTGATTGATAAGCAATAACTCCCTTCCTTCAGTTAGTCTCACCTCCATCCCTGGAAAGGTAATGGAGAGACTGATTCTAGATGTCATCTCCAAACAAGTTAAAGAGCAGGGGGGTTATTGGAAGCTGGGCAAGAAAGAACCTCATGAGGTTCAACAGGGAAAAGAGTAGGGTCCTGCACGTGGGGAAGAAGAATGTTAGGCACCAAAACAGGTTAGGCATGGACCTGCTGGAGACAAGCTCTGAAGAGAAAGATCTGGGGGTCCTGGTAGACAGCAAAATGACAATGAGCAAGCAGTGTGCTCTTGTGGCCAGGAAGGCCAATGGAATCCTGGGCTGCATAGGGAAAAGCGTGGCTAGTAAGTTAAGGGAAGTCATTCTCCCCCTCTACTCGGCACTGGTGAGGCCACAACTGGAATACCGCATCCAGTTCTGAGCTCCCCTGTTCAAGAGGGACAGGGAGCTACTGGAAAGAGTCCAGTGAGGGGCAACGAAGATGATTCAAGGATTGGAGCATCTGCCTTATGAAGAAAGGCTGAGAGAGCTGGGACTCTTTAACCTAGAGAAG
>BJBW01017943.1:0-17938 GCA_004320125.1 Scolopax mira | reverse complement strand
CCAACCTAGAAGATTCTGTGATTCTGTGATTCTGTGATACGGGGTTAGAAGGGACCTCTGGAGATCATCTTCTCCAACCCCTCTGCCAGAGCAGGTCCAACTGGAGCAGGTTGCACAGGAACTTGTCCAGGTGGGTTTTTAATATCTCCAGGGAAGGAGACTCCACCACCACTCTGGGCACCCTCTTGCAGGGCTCTGACTTGCTCAAAGTGAAGAAATTCTTCATGTTTTAATGGAACTTCTTATGTACAAGTTTGTGCCCGTGTCATCTTGTCCTGTCACTGGGCACCACTGAAAAAAGATTAGTCCCTTCATCTGTTGATGACCCACTCTTTAAGTATTTATAGATGTTGATTTAGACCCCCCCTCAGTCTTCTCCAGACAAGTCCCTCGGCCTTTCCTCATAAGAGAGATGCTCCAGGCCCCTAATCATATAGTAGCAGTCCATATTTACCCACTAATGTTTTCATGTATCAGTTCTACCCATTACTGTGATTTCTAACTGAAATGACACAACCAAACCCTTGTAACTCCTACAATCCCTGACCCGTTTAAAAAATAGTCATCACTTTCCCCGTCTGTGGCCACTGCTGAAATTTCAAATGAGAAATCCCATCCTGCTGTTACGAATTTCAGATTGCAGAGGTGATGATCCCATCATAGGAGTCAAAAAAACCCACAGAGGGACTGCCCTGTCCTATTTACTGAATCATCTATCTTGTGGCGAGGCACCACAGCCAGGTTGCTTGAGATGCTGCGGAGACAGTAGGAAAGACCTGCAATAAGTTTACACTTAGCTCTTGTCTGTATTTACAGTTAACAATAAATAGCTAATAGCTGTTGTTAAAATTTACCTAAAGCAGCAAGTTACGGGATAACAGTACATCCTCTGTCAGCTAAGGGTTGTTTCCCGGGAAATAACCAAATAGCTTGCATGTGTTTTTTCACACCTTTTTCCTGATGGGTATTTCCTTCATCTTTGACTGACTAGAAAAAGAGGTTAAGACGTCAGAAGCAGCCTGGCAGGAGAGGGGCTCTGCCACTGCCCTCACCTCCCACCACCCCTTGAGCTGTGCTCCCCTCACACCTGGGATGGCCATGAGGTGAAGACCTCTTTATCACCAGAGCAGGTCCCCACGTAGCAAATCGGGGTGAATTACCTAACTGTCAAGTCTTGTGCCCGTTTATAGCGGTCTTATAGACATTTTTACGCCGACTCCAGACGTTCACAGCAGCTTGGCAGGACAGCAAATCCTTACTGACAAGGAAAGGGTTAAGCCTCACCAACATGGCGG
Organism: Scolopax mira; assembly: GCA_004320125.1. NCBI lineage: Eukaryota > Metazoa > Chordata > Aves > Charadriiformes > Scolopacidae > Scolopax > Scolopax mira. The sequence goes on along the minus strand of BJBW01017943.1, from coordinate 16,643 downwards.
CGCGCTAAAGACTACATTTCCCATCGGCCCCCGCCCGCCGGCACACGTGACCCCATCAGTCCAATGGGGAGCGGCGGAAGGCGGATATAGCCTTCCCTTCAGGGCCTCTTCCTTCCTTTCCGCCGGGCGGCGCGGCTCAAGATGGCGGTGCAGATCTCCAAGAAGCGCAAGGTGAGGACAGCCGCCTGACTGGACGCGGCCGCGGAGCCCCTCCATATCGCCGGGGTCTTACCCGGGACGGCTCCGGGCTTCGCCGGGGAGGGGCGGCGGCGAGGGGATGGCGGTGGATGCGGGAGGATGGCACCGGATGGGGCTCGGAGGCTCGGCGGGGAACATGGCGGCAGGAGGCCGGGGTGAGGGAGAGGGCCGGGGAACCCTGCACGGGCCCTGGGGCTGAGGGGAACCATGGTTTCCCCCGCTCACAGGGCTCTGGGTTTGTGTGCGGAGGCGAGGCAGGCCGGTGTCGTGCTGAGGGGCGCGGAGCGGCGCTGAAAACTGATGGATTGGCTTGGCTTTCACTTTTTCTATTAATGGGGAGAGTTTGGGTTTAGTGACTCCCCCTTTCTGTAGGTCAGTGAGGCCGGGAGGGTGCTGTCTTGGAGAGGGAGGGAGAGTTGAGGCCTGTGCACTGTCGGGGGAAAGCGGGAGCCCTAGCAGCAGGCCCCTGTCGGGCTCGTAAAGGGATATTACCTTGAGATACCTACCCCTAATTATTTTACATAAATTCCTGTTGAATCAAAGTATTACCACGAGCTGTGATTTCAGCCTTAAGCGTGAAGTGTGGCTATTGCCAGTGGTGTAGGCTCCTGCTGGAAGGGAATTGTCTCTGGAAACTTCAGAGAGATACATTTATTTTTTACCTGCTGCTGTTTCCTCTCCGTGGGGGGAGAGTCTGCGGGATGGATCCAGGAATGAATTGCACCCAAACTCAGAGTATGAAAACCTTATGTTCAGGTTCAGTGTGTCAATAGAGCTTGACTTGGAGCCCCTCTTGTATTAGGACAGGCTGAGAGAGTTGGGGTTTGTCGGCCTGGAGAAGAGAAGGCTCCGGGGAGACCTTAAAGTGGCTTTCCAGTACCTGAAGTGGGCTATATGAGGGGTGGGGAAGGACTCTTGATCGGGGAGGGGAGCCATAGACGAGGGGTAATGGTTTTAAGCTGCAAGAGGAGAGAAGGAGATTAAATACTAGAAAGAAGCTGTGAAGGTGGTGAGACACTGAAACAGGTTGCCCAGAGAAGCTGTGGCTGCCTCATCCCTGAAGGAATTCAAGGCCAGATTGGATGAGGGCTTGGAGCAACCTGGTCTAGTGGGAGGTGTCCCTGCCCAGGGCAGGGGGGTTGGAAGGGACCTTAAAAATCATCGCCTTGGTCTGTTTGTTTTTCAGTTTGTCGCTGATGGTATCTTCAAAGCTGAGCTGAATGAGTTTCTGACTCGTGAACTGGCTGAAGATGGCTACTCCGGTGTAGAAGTCCGGGTCACTCCAACCAGGACTGAGATTATCATTCTTGCCACCAGGTAACTGAGATGCTGCTGTTGACTCACAGGTGCTGTATGAGGCTGTAAGGGATGCTCAAGTGTAAAGTGGTAAATATTATTACAGAAAACTACTTGTAAAAGACATCCTGAAGTGATCTTTAGTGATGCAGTAGGGATACAAGTCCTGAACTAAGTTAGATACTCAGTCTAGAAGCTCTTTAAGACAGTCTCAGACTTGGAGGTATTTTTTGAAGTTGTATTGTACTTTCTTTTTTCCAGAACTCAGAATGTCCTGGGCGAGAAGGGACGCCGCATCCGGGAGCTGACGGCTGTCGTGCAGAAGAGGTTTGGCTTCCCTGAGGGAAGCGTTGAGGTAAAACTCTCTTGGTTAAAGCAATAATAGGGGGGTCGTGGCTCTGGGTGCTGTCAGCTGAAAGGTGGTTTGACTTGAAGGTAACTTGGTGTGTGTTTTATCTTTTCTTACAAAACATTCTTGCACTGAAGTACAAATTTCTTGAGTGCTGTCAGCTCAAGCTTCAGCTACTTTTCTCTGATTTCCCAACAAGGAGGAAGCAGATGAGACTTGACTTATATTTTATAGAGAATGCTGATGCCCCAATATTGATATGATATTTAATACTGTTTGGGTTTTGTGTGTTACTGTTTCCTTCCTGAATTCATAATGCCTCTGTGCTTTTAAAGAAACTGTTCTGATTCTAAAGGATCTTTGAGTGTGATGCTGTAATGAAGTAGACAATAAACTGATACTCTAGTAATTTCTGGTCTTTTAATGCTTGAAATCTGGTGTCTTAACTAGTACTTTCCTTTCAAACAAATTAGAGTAGGGGGAAATGTGTGGGCCGGGGTGGCGCTCACATTTATTCCTGCTCAACCAGTGTTGCTGGATCATGTTATACAGTGAAGATGGCTAATTATCAACAGCAAATGTTTAAACATCCTCAATGAACTCTCACAGAGTGCTTCAGATCTGAATATCGTGTGCCTGATTTCTAAATGTCTGCTTCTTCTGAAGTACCAGACTTTGGCCTCTTGGAGGAAGGTGTTAGATTTGAGGCATTCAAATCTTTCAAAAATCAAACTTTTCTTAGGTTTGATGTTAATACTTAAACAGACTTGGGTAATTGTTGTAAAAACTGTCTCAGATGAGGTTCTTTTGTTTGGGTCCCTCTTGCCAATGATACCTAATGTTTTAGGGCTCTTTGAAGCAGCAGTTCTTTTGGACTGCACTGTGGATATTTTAAAAGTCTCCTGACTTTCTGTGGGGCATCATTGCTGTGTCTCAGCTCTGCCAGGAGTAGGAGGGAGGCACCAGAGGTGTTAAGGGAGTATAGTGTCTGAGGATAAAGCTTCTGCGTGTAAATATGGGAAGGCTAACTGAAGAGGGTATGGGATGGGGCATAGAGTAGTTTGGTATGAAGCCTTTGTGTTCTGTTGTATTAAAAATACCTTGAAATAGAGCTCTGTTTGAGTTTACTTCTTTTCTTTTGTAGCTTTATGCTGAGAAGGTGGCCACGAGAGGTCTGTGTGCGATTGCTCAGGCTGAGTCCCTGCGGTACAAGCTTCTGGGAGGTTTAGCAGTGCGTCGGTGAGTAGAGCGACTTGAATGGCAGGGATGAAATATGGGATTCAAATTCCATTTAAAAAAAAAAAAAAACCTCCTTGCCAGCTCGTCTGTGGTTTGAAAACATAACCTGATAACGCTAGTCTTGGAAAGGACAGTTCATATGATCTCTGAGATCCCTTCCAACCACTATGATTCTGTGATTCTGTATCTTTGATAATTCTACCATATAGAAGCTTTTTTTGTAGTACATGGTTGCTTTTGGTAGTAATTAATAGGAAATGTTTCAAACATAAAAGTTGAAGTCTTAGAGTACATCAGGTTACAAATTTTCTGACTGGTGTGTATAAAGCTTGTGTTTATTTTTTTGTAAATAAACGGGTGGAAGAGTGAAACACAAATTTCAAGCCTTCTGGCTGAATTGCAGTTCAGGTGACAGTGGCCTTGCTTCTCGGATCCCTTCGGTGATGATGAGATGACGAGTCAGAAGGGGGTGGCTCTTGTTGTGGTACCTCCGCGGTGTCACGTTCTGTGATGCTGCGTGTGGCTCTTCAGCAGGAGCATCCTGTCAGCATTGGATGATTTAGAGGCATTTGTCTGAGAAGGGATGAGGAGCTGTGCTCCTGATGTGGATCTGTTGACCACCTTCAGCTTTGGAGCTCCTTTTATATTACAAAGAATATGTGCTTTTCACTGTTTCCACAATATTACAAGGCCCATGTGTCACCGGAGTTCTCTTACGCTGGGTTTAACAGTTCTAAAATAGTGTGAAGATGTATTTTTGTTGCTTTTTGTAGCATTGACAGAGCTTGAGTGTACATTGAGAAGGCTTTTTACCCAAAACCAGTTGAATTGTCACTGCCAATGCTTGAAACTGGCATAAAAAGCCTCCATGGAGCCTCGTGGATTTGGCAGAATGGGAGTAACGCTGTGGCTGTTGCTTTTTCTCATCCTGCAGAGCCTGCTATGGTGTCCTCCGCTTCATCATGGAGAGCGGTGCCAAGGGTTGTGAGGTGGTTGTGTCTGGCAAACTCCGAGGTCAGCGTGCCAAATCCATGAAGTTTGTGGATGGTTTGATGATCCACAGTGGAGACCCGGTGAATTACTACGTTGACACAGCCGTGCGTCACGTCCTTCTCCGGCAGGGTGAGTGCCTGGGGTGTAGGCCCTTTTGCAGGGCTGTTGGTTCCTTCTATCAGTGCTTCAGAACCTGAAGATTTCAATTCCTCATGTCCTGTGCCTGCAGGTTGGAGGTTTCCCACCTGTGTGGTGGTAACTCCTGGGATTTTGATGCGCTGCTGATCTTGCAGAGTGGTTCAATTGTGTTACCGATGGTTGTTCTGACTCTGAAATGTTGTTTTTTTGGGCTTTTGCAACTGAGCACTCACTGGTGGAATTTGCACATTACATCTGAAATAGAACTTGTGTACGGGAATGGGAAATGGAGAAGGGGCTTTTAGAGCTTGATCTAGTCCCACGTCATTTGCTTTTCCAGATACTGACTTCTGTCCTGTGGCCTTTGGGTCTGATAGCAAGACCACTTAAAAATCCAGTGTCCATTGATGAGGTTCAGGAGTTATTGATAGTTTAAATTCTGGCTTTCTTGGCTCCCAGGGAGTGGGCAGACAGAACACAGGGACCACAAGACCTATGAAAAAGCAAGTGTCAGACAGTTTTCCCCCATTGCTGTGCTCTGTCAAGTCTTCCCAGCTAAACAAGCCAAGCCTGCTTACACTTGTCCTTCCCCCCTGGTAAAAACACTGATTTTTTCTGCATCTTAATTGAGTTTAGGTTATTTAATTGCAGAACACCTGGATGTAGGGATACTGGCACAAAGTTATTTTCCACCTTCCCTTCAGTGATGATACGATGACAAGTCAGAAGGGATGTCCTTGTGTCATTGCAGCCCGTTCAGTGCCATGTTCTGTGGTGCTGTGCTCAGGCTGCCTTGGGCAGGATGTCCTACTCATTGGATGATTTTGAGGCATTTGTCTGAGAAGGGATGCGAGGGGAAAAAAAAAGTGCAATTTTCTAGAAAAGTGAACTGAATTAGAGAGGGTTTAAAATAAGGATTAGTGTGACTTAAAGATACAATGCAATTTCATCGTGATCCCAGGCTGCAGTTAGCAAAGGCAAGGAATCAAGTAAAGGTAAACACATAGATGTAAATTCACAGTAATTAGATTTTTAAGCTGTAGCATATTTGTGTTAATAAGGTTGCATCTTCAATGCTGTCAGGAGATGTTTTTGATGCAGATAATGATTTGTAACCTTGGGATTTGATATTTTCTTGATACTTTGTCTAATGAAATCATCTGTGGTGTTCTGTTACTCTTTGCAGGAGTACTGGGAATCAAAGTAAAGATTATGTTGCCCTGGGACCCAAGTGGAAAGATTGGCCCCAAAAAGCCTCTGCCAGACCACGTCAGCATTGTGGAACCCAAAGAAGAGATCTTGCCCACCACCCCCATTTCAGAGCAGAAAGGTGGCAAACCAGAACAGCCAGCCATGCCTCAGCCGGTTCCCACTGCCTGAGGGGTGAGTGCCTGTGTGTGGTGGGAGAATCCGTGTGGAAAGGGTGGTCATATCACCAAAAAAAGCTATTGGGAAGGTGGGATACTGGGAAGAAAAGCTGCTGTGCTGTACCAGGTGCAGTGATGAGCTGGGTTGAGTTTATAATGCTGCCCTGGGTGAAGGGGGGGGCATGGTTTAAAGCAGGCTGCAAACCAGCTGAAGGCACCCTTCAGTGAAGATGAGATGACGAGTCTGAAAGGAAATATCCTTGTCCAAGGGCTCTGTATCCTGTTGTGTCCTACAGCGTGGATTTGGGGGCCTTGGGTCACAATTTGAGTGACTTTGAGGCATTTGTCTGAGAAGGGTCGAATGCCTTGGATGGTTTTTACATTTTACCACCTGCTACCAGTGTGCTGTTGACAGCAGAGATTATGCCCCCCCCGCCATGGATCCAGTTTGGGATAGATTTAGAAGCAAATAAGGTTGAGTACAATGTGTAGGGTAGTTTTGTGAGTAAATCATCAAGATTTGAAACCCCATCTCCCTGAATGAGTAGCTTTTAAGACAGAAATTGATAGTTTGAAATGGTCTCGGACCTGCTCTGGGTTGTTCCCAGTGAAAAGCTGCTTTTAAAAGGTTTTTCCTCACTTTTTCTAATTAAAGCAGCAGGAGGCATGGGACCTAAGACCTTTTGGAAGGTTTCCTTAGCTGCTAGTAAAAGCCAGGCTGTGTCATTCTCTGACTGAAGCTGGCTTTGTGTGAACAAGGGCAGGCAGTGAAACAAGAAGCTGATGAGCAAGATCTGCTTCTGTGGGGGGAAAAAAGGGAATCCTTGCCTAAAATGCAAGAAGTGAGAGATGCTGTTTAATTTGAACTCCTGGAGTCTGTTCACTATTTTGGGTAGGAGAATGGTTCTGGGAAATGGTTTGCCACCATCTCACTCAAGTCTTTTGTTGTTTGTTGTTTTTTTTTTTTATTGTAGGGTTTGTAACATCTGCAACCAGAAGCTTGGCTGTCCTGAAAACATCTCTTAATAAAATCACAAAAGACAATGTTTGTGGGAGTGCTTTTTGTTTCTTTTGGCAAGATGTATTCCAGGAAAGCCTTGTTCCCACCTTTGGTATGGAAGGAATTCTGTTGCATTTCTTTCAGCTTATGTTACCCTTTTGGAGTGAATTTACCAAACCTTGATCTAAACAAAATAGAAACAAAGTACTGATTTCTAAGTAGAAATATGGTATTTAGAGGGTTGTGAACTCTTCCCTTATATACCAGTCCCTTTCTCCAAGATTTCCAGAAGGGGGAGCTTTTTTAGCAATGTCCAAAGCAGTTGCAGTAGTTTTATACCTTCCTGGCTTCAACTGGACTATTACTATATTTTGCTAAATGCTTTTTTCACCTCTATATGTCCATTTCCCTTGTCACTGAAAAGACATTCATTATGTGAATTTCAGGGCTATAGACCAGATAGGAACATTATAGCTTAACTTACAGTGGAAGTTTATATAATAATATATCTTAGGGTCAGGTAACCTTTGTGGTGGAAATATGTTGTTAGACAAATTTCTGAGTTTAATTTACACATTACCCGGGGAAAAGGTGTACACTCTGGATTTCAACCTTCTCTCCTAAGCTTTGAGATGGAAAAATACTTAGGTAATTTGGGAAAAACTTGTCTACCTCTGGGGCTCAAGTAGACAGTCCATTAATTTTTCACTGTAGTAATAACTGGCTTTAATGAGCTGTAGGATAATGGATAGATCCTGAAGTTGATAGTAGATGACAAGGCTACTTCTGTTATTGAAATGCATAGTTTGAAGGCAGGAATGTGTTTTCAGTGCTGCTGTTGCTGTATGAATTACTTCTGGTGCTGTTTTCTGCAGTCAAGCTAAAGCCCTGTAGCTAAAGGAGTGAGAGTGAGAATTTGGTTAAGTTTCAGGCAGGTTTCATTCTCATTCTGTCAGCTCCTTTCCCAGTGTGTTTTCCAAAGTCCCTGTGCAGTAATGGGAAGAGACTTAGGTGCATCCTAAGAGATCATATGTGCAGGATCAAGGCTTTGTTTTGCTCAGATTTTGAGAAACTCAGAACCTGTTTGTTGCATTAACAAAAATCATATGAATCTGCAAAGTTTATTGCATAGGAATAGCTTTTTACATCCAGATTTCCATTTTACAGAAGGCTTCTCTGCAGGAGCAGGTGACTTATGAACTGGAGTTTCAAACTGGCAGTGTCAGGAACTGGTGTGTCTGGCAGCCTGTGTGGATGTGTGAGCCTCAACCTTCCTGTTCCCAGCTTCTCTGGCAGCCTCCTGGAAACTGGCCTGGCTGGGAAACTTGGTTAAGTGTTGGAGACAGATGTGTTTTTTCAAAGTGTCAGAGAATGAGTCTGCTTTCAGGTTTCTGTGCACATCTTTCAGTGGGAAGCTTTTAAAATGTAACTTTTTTAAGTAACACAATATGAGCTTTTAAATTCTTTTCTGGAAAAAATAAAGGTGACAGACTACCTTTGTCACTTTTTAGGAGCAGGAAATGTGTGAAAGCTGGAAGGCCCAAAGCAATAGAGGAGTGACATGCAGCCCAAGGCCTTGCATTTTGTGTCTAAATTCTTAAACATCCCGATGTGCTGGATGATGATCAGCTAGAAATTCTTCCTGCGGTTCTCCAGTGAGGAGTTTTTGCTTTAACACCCTCCAACCTGGTCCATCAGGTTGTTAATTGGTGCTGATCATGGGTAGAATCAAGAGATGTTAAGTCACACGTGGGTAAGATGAGTATTTAAAGCTTCTTGCAGGATGAGCTGGGGGTAGGACGAGCTCAGGAGCTCTGGAAGGTTTCGGGCTTATTTCAGTGTTGCTTTTGATGGGGTTCCTGGGCTGGTTTGTTTAGTGCTGGAGATGGCTTATTAGTGAAAGGCACTGATTTGGCAACCACCCAGTGTTTTCCCAATCTCTGAGAAGTGGGTGTATGTGCCTCCCTGTCCCAGACACGTGCTATTTTTGCACAGGGGGAGGGAGGGGAAGCAGAGGAGATGTTTGTGGCTTTAACTTTGTGACCAAGTGGCAGAAGGCTTCATGTGGGAAGCAGGTTAAGCTGTGGTGGCCACAGCAATGGTGCTGCTTCTTGGGGTTCTTTTTTCTTCCTGTTTCTCTTGACTGGATCCCACCTAGAGAAGCTTGGGGTTGTAGGATCAGGAAGGCTGGGCCCTGTGGCTAATGGTTCACTTCTTCCTATGCTGCCCTATTTTCACAGCCATTTGCTGCTCTGTTAAATGGCAAGGCAGGGCAGAAGGTCCTTTACCTGTGAAGCAATAAAGATGCTGCATTCTTCCAGTTTAAGGAGAAAAATTTGAAAGTGAAGTGAGAAGCTGACCTACTGATAGTGTCCTTTCCCAGACAGACTTGGGAGTTCATCTCTTGTGTATGAAGTGTCATTTTTGTCCATAATTATCAGATTAAGAAAGGTGGATTAGATTTAAGGATGGCAAGGAACCTCTCCAAGCTCTTTCAAAGAGTGTTTTGTCTCCACCCAAACCCTGCAGTGGACTGTGGGTGCCAGAGGTTCATTGAAAAAAAGTTTTTATTGCAAAATTATACAACAGTCACTGTGTGGTAGAAGAACAGACAATAAAAGCCATCAGACGCCTGCATCCACATGATGCAAATTATTCACAATATCCCACAGTGTGTTTTTTTTGCCTTATCCCCACCCCTTTTTTACCCACCCACCCCCCCATCCTCCAGAATGTGCTACAGCATGTGGGTTCTCGTGTGCTGATTCACTGTGTGGTGTCTCACACACACGGGGCTTCAGGCTTCCTGTGCACTTGAGTTACATCCCTGTGGATGGCCTCCTACCTCCCGACACAGTGGGGAAAACACCTGGGAATTAGGATTTGGGAAAAGGATTAAGAACGAGAGTCTCCCATTCTGGCTGGCTTGGAGAGGAATTAGGGCTTGGATGAGCTTTTCTGCACTTGTATAACCTTGAAAACCATGGTCAGGTCTAATTTGGGGGTGTGAGCTGCTGTGGTTTTTTGCCTGTAGGAAGCACCTAGTAAGAGACTTTTGTTGTAACTTAATAAATAAATGGGAATGGGTCCTTGTGTATGGTCTGAGTAAAATGCAGTATTGGGCTTCCATGTAGCAACCTGACAGTAACCACCTTGTCAGGGAAATAAAAATGGAGAAAAGCAGTGGGGTCACTGGTTCCAAATAATTGGCATTTAAGAGTGCCATGCAGAGATTTCTCTCATCTCACTAATTTTCTTGTTACTTGCTTTATGATGTCTCTCAGTGCGTAGCAAGCTTTACCTGACACATGCTTTAGTGATCACGGAATCGTATTGGTTTAAATGGTATTAACTTGATGATATCCCTTAAAGAGAGGAAGATGGGAATAGTCTCCAAGTCTAGGCTGGAGTGGGCTGTGAAACTTGCTAATTATCGGACATAAATACGAGTATAACTATAAATAAGTTTGTTTTTCAGTGTGCCCTTACCCAGGTCAGCCAACAGGGAGCTAAAGTATCATGGAGGAGAGGAGCTTCAGGAAAAAGGTCATTAGGAAGTCAGGTAATGGCAGCTCTAAAGCTTTGTATTTAAAGAGGAAGTGAGCATGGTCCACCTCCTTGTGAGAAGCCAGCAGAAGTTCCTAAGGCTGCCATGGGAGCTGATCTACCAGCCCTGGTCATAACTGGGAGAACCTTCACAGTGCTGTCTCTTTCCCAACTCAACGTGTTGATGCAGAAGCACCAAGAGAGATGGACTTCCTCTCTTTGCCTGGTACAGGATGTTAAATCCCAGATGTTGGGCCAAGAGTCCCCTTGGTGATCCTCAGAGGGATAGAGCACAGCCATTTCTGTCATGCAAGTGTTGAAGGGACCTCAGGTTTATCTTTCTAGAAGTCCATCTGCTCTTTGACCTCTCTGCTGACACTCCTAAGGCATTTCTGAAGTGTTGAGTGAAGCTGTGCTTGGCTTTGCAGTGAGAGAGATTTAGGTGAGACCTAAACCATTCTATGATTCTAGCTACGGAGCTGATGACATGCTGTAGTAAAGCATCTAACAATCATCCAAAGCATGGTTAGGGAGGACAGACAGGCACAATTCCATACAATCTCTCTTCTTCCTTGCTGTTAGTCCTACTCTGCTGCCATGGAGGGCACTAGAGCACAGAATTGGCCCTCCATGCTCTGATGATAGAAAAGTGAAGCAAGGCACAACTGCAAAGCAATCAGAGCAGCTATGGTGGGAGCATCAAAGAGGGAGGGGAGTGACAGAGATCAACGTGCAGAAGCATTTGAGATGGAAAGGTGGAGCCCTTGTGCCTTTGCAGGGCTGGTGGCAACAGCAAGGTTCTGAGCAGGAGGCTAAACTCTAGAGCTAAGCATCAGCCTGACCATCTCAGCTGAGACAGTGCGTGCCAGTTCCCTTCCACTCCTGGTGACCCCTCTTGTGCCAGGCTGCCTTGTTCCTCTCTGGAGGTGGGTTTGTGCAAGAAGTATTTTGGGGTGAGGTAAAAGTGTATGTTGGTTTCTCATCACAATGCACCCTGGTCTGAATAGCACCCATAGTTCAAGAAGGATACAAAATAGTGTTTCCCCTTTTTTTGAAGTCCCCCACTAAAAACACAAACCAAAGCTCTGGGAAAAAAAAAAAGAACAACAACAAAAAAACTCTCAACTAACTACAACTCATCACGCATCTTGTCCCCTTTGGGCCTCACGAGCCTGCCGATGAAGAGGATGGAGTTGGTTTTACTGTCCTTGATCATGAAGATGAAGGGGTGGTCGGCGTAGAAAAGCTTGGGGTTCCTCATCTCCTCTCGGCCGTAGATGTCAGCATCGTAGGGGTTCCCATCTGTGTCCCATTCGAGGGCAGCAGCGTGGAAGACGTTGGAAAGGTAAAGGTCTTTCTTGCCAGAGATCTTTGACAGGTCAGCCTTGGTTTTGTCAATGGCTTCTGTCAGGCCCAGATCAGCCAAGTGTTTCTAGGAGAAGAAAAGAGGTCAGCAACCCTCCCAGAGATGACACAGTACAATCCTTTCCAGCCATGGTTAGACTAGCAGCTGGTAAAAGGATGACAGGCACAAATAACCATCATCCTACTATCTTCTCTCCCACCCCAAAGAACTATTTTCTTGAAGGACCTCCTTTACCTGAAGGTCGTGGCTGACTTCCAGGACTACTTTAGGCAGTGAGATGGCCACTGATCTCTTCTTCATCTTGCCAGCCCAAGTCTTTAGCTGCTCCCTGTTCAGCAGTTTCTCAACCCTCTCCAGAGGCTCCACGTGGTTTGGCATGATGAAGATCATGCTGGAGAGTTTGTGAGCAAGTGGCATCTCTACCACCTGGAGCTTCTCTGTCTCATCATCATAGTAATTGTAGAGACCTTGAAATCAGAAGCAGGAAATAGTGAGATGTGCAGCCACAGTCAAAGCTGCCCACGACCTTGTGAATTCACTCCAGAATTTCCCTGACCAGCAAGGGAAGTGAGTCTGAATGTTCTTTTGGGACCTGGACCAGCATTAAGGAGTTGACAACAACTCAACCACATCTCCCATTCGTGTGATGAGCTGGGATTTATTCCCAACATCCAAGTACCACGGGGTAAATGTGGATTCCTTCTGCTCACAGAGAGATTGAATGAGTGCAATTCCAGTTGGTCTTGACATGAGGCAGGAGGTTTGCCAACTTACCTGTGCGATGCATCATGGGAACTCCCACAGTATAGGAACGGGTCACCATGAAGCCACGGTTATCCACCATCTTATGGTGGAACTTCTCATCCCAGTGAGCTACAGGAGAGACAAAGTCAGCTTGTAAGAAAAGGGCATGGGTGATAATTTGATGCACAGTTCCTAACCACTTGCATTTGGGCTGCCGAAACCTAGCCTGAGCTAGATTTTGGGTGACTAGTATCAAGAACTGAAAGTAGAACTTACGCTTGAAGAACATGGCATTGACAATGAGGGCCCCATCAGTTTTCTCAACATCTTTCGTGACCTCTGGTAGTTTCCCATCCGTGGTCTGGGCTGCCCACTCGTTAATGGATTTCAGGGCGCTCCTCTTGTCTCGGAAGTTGATCTTGGAGTGCTCGTAGTTGTAGTGTTTCTTGCTGTTCTTCACAAAATCATCCGCAAAGTTGATGGAGGCAGGGCCGTACAAGCGGTTGCCGATCTTCCAGGTGACGTTGCGAGCTGTGCTGTTGCTGACCTCGTTCAGGAGCTCGGACAACCCACTGTGCATGTAGTCATCGTTCAGTTTGTCTGCGCTGAGCACTGCCTTGGCTTGGGAGGCAGTTGTGGCCTTGCCCCCGAGGGACACAAGGCCAAGGGAAGAGGCTACGACCACAGGGGACAGCAGGATGTTCTCCATGTTCTTGTCTTTTGCCATGGCATGGTAGAGGTTGAAGGCCAGCGTTGTGCTGCGGTCAGCCAACGTCGTTGCCTTGTCGCTCAGCTTCCTGTCCTCTGAAGGCACAGCTGCAGCGAGGCCACAGAAGGCAAGCACCAGAGTAATCCACATGGTTTCAGCAGCACTGGACACCTCCAAGGACCTGCTGGGCAAGAAGAGGTCACCATGATTCAAGCCCCTTCCTAGAGCATTCACAGACCCCAGGGGCTCTTCCAGTGAAACCCACTCCTAAGTTTCAGTGATAAAGCATCAACAGCTCACTTGGGGTACAGAATCACAGAATGGTGGGGGTTGAAAGGGACCTCTGGAGATCATCCAGTCCAACCTCCTGCCAGAGCAGGTTGCACAGGAAAGCGTCCAGGCAGGTTTGATCATCTCCAGAGTCAGAGACTCCACCACCACTCTGGGAAGCCTCTTCCAAGGTGAAGAAGTTCCTCCTCATGTTGAGGTGGAACTTCTTCTGTTCAAGTTTGTGCCCGTTCCCTCTTGTCCTGTCTGTGGGCACCACTGTAGAAAGACTGGCCCCATCCTCCTGACACCCCCACTTTATAGGTGTTGATCTGATCCTCCCTCAGTCTTCTCTTCTCCAGACTCCACGTCCCTCAGCCCTCCACGTCCCTCTCCACGTCCCTCAGCCTTTCCTCAGCAGAGAAATATTCCATTCCCTTGATCAGCTTCATAGCCTCCACTGGACTCTCTCTAGCAGTTCCCTGTCCTTGAACTGGGGAGTCCAGAACTGGACCCAGTGCTCCACATGGGGCCTCCCCAGGGCAGAGGGGGAAGATGACCTCGCTTCACCATGCTCTTCTTGTTGCGCGCCAAGATGCCATTGTCCTTTTTGGCCACAAAGGCACGTTGCTGGCTTGTGGTCATCCTGGATACAACCCCAAGTCCATGCTGGGCATTCTCATGAGCAATAATTAGTCTTCAGGAGTCCAGGCTACACTCTGACATGTAGAGACTCTGCATTTTTGTACAAAAGTTTTAAACAGTTTTACTCTATGTTCACGTCAGCGAATGATTTAAGGAGAGACCAGGGAATGGAAGCAACAGATATTCCTGTTCCCAGAACAGCAGGTCAAACCTCTGCCCTGGTCTGGAAAAGCTAAAAGCAGGATGTTTCTGGTGCCCAAGGGCCACGTAGAACAGCACTTCCATCGATCCACAGGATTTTGTGGCCAACATAAGGCAGGGATTGTCCTCTCTGCGGACCCCAGCTTGGTACCTAAACGCTCAGCTTTCTAGACACTAGATGGAGCATGTGAGCTTCCACCAAAAAAGTCAATGGAACTCCTTGAGAAGATCCACCACTGTCTGCTGAGCTCTGGCTTAGTTTTGCCAGTACAGCCCTGTCGGGGAGATACTGGAGCAGAGGACAGCGGTGGACCCCTCCTTTCACTCAGCAGAGCCCCTTCCCAGTATGTCCATGCATTAGGTAGATGGATCTCATCACAACATAGGTGCCTCCATCCCCAGTGAGGGCTCTGAGCTCCTAAATCTGCCGACTGATTGCTCCTGAAAGCAATTTGGACCTCATCCCACCTTGCCTTGGAGGCCATAACCCATCCCTTCCCTCCTGACTTCACCCTGCTCACGGCAAACCTTCCTTGATGGCAGTTCCCCAGGGGCTTAAATTCCACCTTCGTGCCCAAAGCGAAGTTTTTCTTGCCCAAAGCAAGCTTTTTCTCAACAGGTTGCATCACGCCCAAGGCTCCACCATGCCCGAGGCTACGGTGGAGTCGAGTTCCTTGGTCCTCTCCTCCCACCCAGCCTGGGAGGCTGCTCCTTCAAGGGGAGAGAGAAGAAAGGGCTGGGATGGGGCAGCGTCAGGGTTAAAGCCAACAAGCAGCACAGGAAGCGAAGGGCCCGCTGGGATTACATATGGAAGGAAACATGCACGTAGCCCGGAGTGGGAATTACGTAGCCTCGGAAAGGGAGGCAATTTGTGTCCTAAAATCCTTTTGGGAACAAGCCTTCCGTTGGAAGGAAGAGCCATCCCCAGCCACCAAAAGAGCAAAAACTCATGCAACAGGCTCAAAACTGCCCTTGACACTTTTGTGAGGTGCAGACAGCGTCGGGGGTGACAGGCATTTTAAAAAAAAAAATAATCTGAGGGTTTAGGGTTTTTTTCTCTTTATTTTCTTTTTTTCCTTCTCCCCTTTATTTCTAAAGATACCTTGAAACTCTTTCCTAGGGAGGTCAACGTTTGCCTTTTTCATTCTGAAAGAAAACAGACACAAGGAGTAGTTCTCTCGCGAGCACCGGGCGGCCCGCGCCGCTGACATCCTCAGCTTAAAAAAAAAACCACACACAAAAAACCACAAAAAGGTTCATTACTTCAGAGAAATTTGGCTGGGCTGCGACGAGTGACGAGAGAAATTTTGCCCATCCTTGGATTATGGCTGAGAATTCCTAACCCCGGGCTGAAATTAGAGGGAGTTCAGTGGAATGCAAGGGGAATGCGCAGTTGGTAACATCCTCTCCCAAATTCCTACGGCCCAGCCCTGAGAGGGGGACGCCCCCGTGCCAACGTGGCATCCTGCAGACCTCCTCGGGGGTGTCAGGGACCCGCTCTCCCGGCAGGATTTGGAGGTGCCATCGTCCAGGACAGCCATCCAGAGGCACACAGTGGATTTCTCTCCCTTGGCCAAGACAAAGGATGGAGGGATGCGAGCAAAAGGCCATTTCCATGTCAGCAAGAGGGATGTGACCCTTTGTTAAAGCAGCAGAAGGACAGGGTTAGTTGGTCTGGTGGTGGTGGGGAGGCTGGAGGGAGAGGTCTCCCTCCCACACCGGGCTAGTGGCCAGGGTCCCGAAGGCTCCCAGGCTGGGCAGGAGCAGGGGCTGGAGGTTTTTTTCTCCAGCCAGGGCTGCTCCAGGATCGCTTGGACCAAGTCAGTGTTTCCCTTCTCATCCCCCTTTTCTCTTTCATCACCCCCTGAAAGCTTCTCCCGGGTGGGAAAACCAGCGTGTGTAACTTCACTGCAAACTGGTGGTAGTGGATGGGAATTGGGGGGGGAGGGGAGGGGGGCAAGGGGTAATCTTTTAATGTCTTTTCTCAAAAAAACCCAAAAAAAGCCAGTTTATGGGGCAGTCTGGACCCTACACATAACCCCACACCCACCCCAATGCGACCTACCCCCTAATACAACCCCCTTTCTCCCCCCATGCAACCCTCTTACCCCCATGTACCCCCTTTTCCCCATGTACTCCTTCCCCCATGCACCCCATTTCCCCATGCATTGCCCTTGCACCCGTGTACCCCCTTTTCTTCCCATGCATCCCCCTTCCCCCCATGCACTCCTTTTTCTCCCCATCCATCCCCCTGTGCCATGCACCCCCTTTCCCTATGCACCCCTTTTTCACCCCATGCATCCCCTTTGTGACATGCACCCCCTTTCCCCTATTCATTGCCCTTTTGCTCCGCACCCCCTTTCCCCATGCACCCCCTTCCCCCCATGCATTTCCCTTTCCCTATGTACCCCCTTTTCTCACATGCACCCCCTTCCCCCCATGCCCCCCCCCCCCCCCCCCCCCCCCCCCTCCCCCCCCCCTGCGCCCCCCCCCCTCCCCCAGCCCCCCCCTTCCCCCCATGCATTACCCTATGAACCCCCTTCCCCCATGCACTGACCTATGCACCCCCTTTTCTCCCATGGATT
>BJBW01017937.1:0-10483 GCA_004320125.1 Scolopax mira | reverse complement strand
GGCCGTTTAGATACAGTGCTAAGGGACATGGTGTAGGGGATGACTTTGTAGAGTAGGGTAGATGGTTGGACTCAATGATCCCAAGGGTCTCTTCCAACCTAGACAATTCTATGATTCTATGAGTGCTCCAGTAAAGCAACATTGATACATTATTTAAACAAAGACATCCTTATCTTTAGATCTGAAAACATCAGGTTTGGTGGTACAACTTATTTCATGTTTCCACAGTTAAACTATATTTACATAAGTTTCTTCCAGAGTTCACGAAAACCCAATCACTCTAAATCAAAAAGGAGGAAGGTACCAAGGTAGAGGAACATGGGTTAACTTAAGAAAAACACAGAAGAAAACCGTAAGGGTAAATAGCAGGATTAGTAAGACTAAAGATACAGCACTGCCATTTTGCCCTTTATTTCAAGGCGAGTCTGAATGGGGTTTTGAGCAACCTGGTCTAGTCAGAGGTGTCCCTGCCCAGGGCAGGGGGGTTAGAACTGGATGATCTTTAAGGTCCCTTCCAACTCTAACCATTCCATGATTCTGTAATTCTCTCCCCTGCCTTAGCTGCTCCAGACATCTCTGATGATCACTTCAGTCTTCACACTGCCTGTTTCCAACTAAGTTTTCTTCTTCCCATACTCAACAATTTTGCTTCCTTGCTTCTCCCCTCAAATCCCTGAGAAGCCTTGCAAAGAATAACTGATGCTTTTCATCAGCATTGAACCTATGTAATCCCTTCAAAGTTATCGTTGATGGTTATGACGTTATTTAAAAAGCCTGGCACAATTTAGAAATTATACAGTGATACAGGCAAATTCTAAAGTTACTCAGACATCTTAGAAGAGAGACAGACAAGTCAATTACACAATCGTGACTGATGGGTGTTTGCATTGTTCTGAAGGAGAAGTGAATCCATGCCTTGGCTGACTTACACTGCAGAAGAATGCTAAAAATGTTGGGCTTGACTATTTCAAGACTAAATACTTGAATTAAGGGGTTTTTTCATTATCTACATTTTTCTTTTGTACCTACTGTGCTGTCAAACAACAGAATTTTTAGTATCTTTCTGGGAAACATACAGGAAAAGTGCTATTTCACAGTGAAGAATATGTGCCTTTTGCTTCAACGTAAAAAGCGAACAACCACTTCCACTATAAAGAGGAGAAAATAAAATGCTGAGGTTTGGAAAAGATAAATTATGCAAACTAGTTTGCTGAGGCAAGAATGAAGATGCACCACAGACAGACTAGAAATGTACATTTGAATTCAGCTTTAGGCAAATAAGGAAAAAAAAAAGAATATGTCTTAGAAGAAACATTTCACAAGTGGCAAAAGAATCTGCAGAGACAAATCAAACTCATTATCAACTGAAGAGTTGCAGAAAAGATGTATCTTGGGAGGAGGCAAAGAAATAAAAAACACCAAAACAGAAAATCAAGGAAGAAAAATAATTTAAAATTAGACAAGCAAAATCGTTGACAGTTTTTGACTGAATTGAGATAATTAGTCTACAGTGATAGTAGCACACAGCTAGTTTTTCAGTTTTTCAGAGCATTCGAGCATTTTAGTTGCTACTTAGTCGATTCAGGATTTAGCATAAGTAATTCAGGTATGATCACCAGAAAGTGATTAGCCTACTCAGTAAGTGACATAGCGTGCTTTTAATCACAATTTTTCAACAGTATTATGTATGTTACCATTATATTAATGGCCAAGTAAAACACAGTTACCAATATGGGGTGCCAATGAACGATTTCCTTTTGGCAATTGTAGCTGTTATCTGTGCAGATACTCCAAAATCAGCTATTAAAAAAAAAAAAAAAGGCAAAACCAAAATGACAGTTAATAACAGATTTGATGTAATTAATTGTTTAATTGTTAGTGAACACAAGTTTGGTTTCCCTACTGTAAGAGCTTCTTAAACATACCAGAAGTCTTTAACAAAAGCAAACAACGTAAACTCAGTGTGTCTCAGATCCTGTTGGTCTGCTCCTCTCAGTTGCCGACCAAACACACAGGCTGTACACAAACCTGCCCTTCACACAAGAAAGAACAGGCCAGCGCAAGAGTTTTAACAGCAACATGCAGTATTACGATAAAATACATCATTTAGTATTATCCAAAAGACTCTTTTAGATTACCTTTCAAGGTACATTTCACATTTAGCACTTGGATGGTACATTTTACTAAAAATTATAAAAACCTTTGATTTGATTTTTACCCCCCCTTAAACCATTAGAAAGCCTTTTACCTCAGTGTTTTAAACTACTCCAGTTACTCCTCAGACACTAACCGGATGGTGCAGTTAGAGATTACCAGCAAGAGAAAAAAATTCTGACATTCATTAATGCCTTACAAGAACTATCGTATCATTAAACAAAATACAAGGCTGCTTCTTAGAGCACATAAAAATATGTTAATAACACTAAATTATATTAACTCACCTAATTTTACATGGCCATTATCCGTTAAAAGAATGTTTGCTCCCTTAAAAAAAAGCACACTTGAATTAAAACATGCAGATTCCTCTGATACCATATTAAAAAAAAATCATATAAACGTGAGATCATATGGCAAAACAGACAAAAAGACAAACCAAGGATCATGTGTTCAAAACATCTGCAGCCTTCACAAGGAAACATTTGTAAAATCAGCAAGTTGCCATTCTGTTATATAAAGAAATTTGGATATACAGGGTTTCTCATTAATTTTAATTTCAGTACTCTTTAGTCCATTGTACACAAAACCCTCTCAAAAAGCAGAATATGATGAATTCCCTAGGCTGATGAATTCTTACTTTTTTCTGTTTCCAACTGAAAGGAAGGTCTAAGTGGAAATAATTTGATTTTCTTTTCATATGTGGGAGATGGTTTTGTCTTGTTTGAGAGCCATGATAATTACAATTATATTTTTAAGGATCTGCTTTGCTATTCAAGTGTTTAGCAAAAAAATTTACATCATTATGCAACAGAGGTTCTGATAGTGCTAGATTTGAAGGGTTTGCTCTTGTGTGGCTATATGTACACTCACTTCAGCTCAATAATCAGAACTAACTTGAAGCAGTACCATAAAATGGCAACATAAAAGGATTGAGAACAAATGTGATCTGACCAAAACCAGGAGCGAAGACACCAGAGCTGGATAAACACAGCTCCAAATGTCAGTGCTGCCCATAAGATGGAAAGGCAGCACAGACAGGCCTCCAAAAAAATACGTTTGTACAGTTTATGGATTTCATGGAAAAGGAAAAGTCAGACCTGCAGTAAAATGCAGCTTACTTTGGCAAACATCACACAAGTACAGTTAATGAGCCTTATAAGTGGAGCTTGGTAAATAGTGTGACAAGTCCAGTTAACGTACTCTTGACCTTGTTCACTTTTCAAGACTAACAGAACAGATATGCTAAATACATAACTTAGCTACTGAGGGAAGAATCAATCATAACTCAACAGGCAGGAGACCTGCAGATTAAGTATTTTTCTATGCTCAGAAGAATAGCTTTTTTGTAAAAAAAAAAAAAAAAAAAAAAATCTCTACATAAGCACTGTAAGAACTTGAGCACAGTTTGTTTAGAAACAAGTGTCTATGCACTGTATCCTTAACAACCATCATTTTGCATTCTACAAAGTAGAATGACAAATATTTATTTTTTGTGTCCAAAGTAATCTTTCATTCAGGATTTATATTTATGATTGCTTAAAAGCCAAATATCCTTCTGCAGTCAATGAGAACAACTTGGAATCAGGTTGCATTAAGGCATCTACAGTTGAAGCTACTATGTACACTGCATCCCTAGTCTGAAAAAAACCAAACCAGCCAACCTAAACCAATCCCCCACACAACCAAAAGGACTGTAATAATTTACTGTCAGATTTTCAGCAGGAAGCCTGCCAATTTTAAGCTGCAGTCTGAGAAAGGAAGAGTTTGGAAAGGCAAAGAATAGGTAGTAAAACCCTAGGGACAAAAAGTCAACAAACAGGAAACACCAGAAGGAAACTATAATAGAGTGTAAGAGTTTGAACAAGCCACCTTTGATACAGCTTTGTTGAGATGAAGTTTTAAATAAGACAGTGTTAAGAGCTTGATTTGTGGTACCCTCTCTAATTTTAGCATCCAAGGGAGGGGACAGTAGTCTCCAAGAACCACACAGAACAGCAGCCCTGCAATCAGCTCAGCGAGGAAAGAAGAAAGAAACCAAAGCAAGAGCCCTGCTCACTAGCTGGTTCAAAGAGAAGAGTGTGTTGAGCTTCTTGGAAATGTGTGGGAAAAAACTAACTTTTCCTTTTACACAGAGCACACCCTTACAGCCACCTGAACTACAATGCTGCTCTGGACACTAGCTGATGCCTCAATTTTACAGCACTGGTCTAAATAAACAGCATGTTTGGCTCCAATTAAAAGAACAAACTATTTCCATACATTTTAAAGAAAGAATTTTTTTTCTTCCTTTGGGCAAAATATGTTTTATTTTATTCTATTAGATAGAAAAACCCTATATATTTATTAACAGCCCCCAAATTGATACAAAACAGTAAAGACCCATAAGAGGTGATGTAGCCTATTTTAAAAAGATGAACATTCCTTTCAGTTTTTACTTACCTTTATATCTCTATGCATTTTTCCTTTACTGTGAAGATAGTATAGTCCCTGCATAAAATATTTAGATAATAATTTAGTCCAATATTTTTCATCTTATGCACATTTCTTATTTAATTACCAAATTAATTACCAAATTTAATTATTTTATTACCACATTTAGGATCAAATTCAATCATCTAAATGACGCACTGACTGAAGAGCATTCTTATGTTTCAGTGTATCTGACCTGCATTTGCAATTTCAATATACTTAGTAGCATAGTATCTACACACAGGATAGATGGAAAGAATACCAGTCACCACATCTGCTGTTAAGAAAAGCATTCCTCTGGACATAGTAACTGACACCTTTTTAGACTGAGTTAATTTACTTTCAAATTGCCCAACAGTCTTCTCTTTAGCAGTCAGGTCATTGGATGCCTACTGCAGTTATCTCCTGTATCATTATCATCTTCAATGCATGTAGACCCAAAAATTGGACTCAATTTTCTTTTGGTACAGAGTGCAATTAATCAAAGCATCTACCTGACTGTTGCAAAAACTGGCATTTCCTAAAAAGACTCCCATGTACATGTGCACTTAAATCTCTGGATGCTATTGGCACAGTAACTCAAACGACTCACTCATTGTTACCACTGCTCTGAAAAATTTGAGGTCACCATTTTCAAAATTGAATGCCTGGAGGCACGTACTTTACAAGCCACATTTAGAGGACCTGTATTTTCAGAATGAGTCTCACTGATTCCAGCCAAAAGTGACAGCAAGTGTTCTTTGGAAACAGATTATTTAAAGGGGTTCGAAATATGGATATGCAACACTAACTTTAGGCATTCAAGTGAAACCTGAGATTCATGGAAGTGGAAGGCAGAATTAACATTGGACAAATTACCTTTATGGACTTTTTACTAGGAAAAGTGATTGTTGCATCATAAATTACAAGAATATATCAGAAACTATACACGTTACATTTGGTCTGATTATTAAGCATGTATTTTAGGAAAACATAAAAAAAATGGGTCCATGGAAAAAAAACCACTTAAAAAAATACATACAAAGTGACCAAGTTTCCTTCTCACAACCTATTTACACATATTAACCAAGAAATCTTCCCACACTATAAACAACTATTTCATAAATCCCATTCTAAACTCCTAGAATAGAAACACTCCTCCGTATTCCAAGAAATTTAGGGTTTGATGGATTGACTGTTCGGTGGATATGGAACTGGCTGGGTGGCCATGTCCAGAGAGCAGTGATCAACTGCCCAATGTCCACATGGAGATCAGTGAAAAGCGGTGTCCCTCAGGCGTCCATACTGGCACAAGTACCGTTTAATATCTTCATCAATAACACAGCAGTGGGATCAAGTACACGCTCAGGCATATTTGCAGATGCAACCAAGCAAAGTGGTGTGGTTGACATGCCGGAGGGCAGAGATGGCATTCAGAGGGACCTGGACAAGCTCAAGAAGTGGGCTCAAGTGCAAGATGAGGTGGGCTCAAGAAATGATTCACATGAGGCTCAACAAGACCAAGTGCGAGGTCCTGCACCTGGCTCAGAGAAACTTCTGGTATCAACAGAAGCTGGGGGATGAAGGGATTGAGTAGCCCTGTGGAGAAGGACTGATGGATGAAAAGCTAGACATAAGCCAGCAATATGTGCTCACAACCCAGAAAACCAACCACATTCTGGGCTGCATCAAAAGCAGCATGCCCAGCAGGGATTCTCTCTCTCCACTCTTGTGAGACCCCACCTGGAGTAAGTAGTGTCCAGCTTTGGAGTTCTCAGCACAGGAAAGATGTGGGCTTGTTGAAGTGGGTAGGAGAGCCATAAAGATGATCAGAGGGCTGGAGGCACTCTGCTATGAGGACAGGCTAAGCAAGTTGGGATTGTTCAGCCTGAAGAAGAGAAAGCTGCAGGAAGACTTTATTGCAGCCTTCCAGTATTAAAGGGAGCTTATAAGAAAGATGAGATCAGACATTTTAATAGAGCCTGTTGCAACAGGAAAAGGGGTAATGATTTTAAACTGAAAGAGGGTAGATTTATACTAGATACAAGGAAGACATTTTTTAAAAGGAGAGTGGTGAAGTACTAGAGGATGTTGCCCAGAGAGGTGGTAGATGCCTTGTCCCTGGAAACATGCAAGGTCAGGTTGGACAGGGCTCTGTAAGAAATATTAAGATATGGTTTTGCAAAGGAACAGCCTGTTTTTGCAGAACAACTTCTTGGTGATGGGAAGAAGTAAAGAGGGACAGGACAGAGGCCTTAGGCGCCTCTGATGGGCTGTAACCTCTGGAGCACCCAGCCAGTGGGGAAACAGGGGAGGGAAATTTCAGTGGGGAATAGGGAATAAAAACAAAACGTGCCAAAACCCAGTGTGCCTGCTTGCTGGGTCACCCATACTTGCAAGAATGTTTAAATAAAATGTGCTCACTGCCTGAGCTGCTTTTATTGGACAAGGAGCGTTTCTCACAGCTCTGAGCAAAATGGTCTAGTTGAAGATGTCGCTGCTTATTGCAGGGAGATTGGATTAGATGACCTTTAAAAATCCCTTCCAACCTAAACCATTCTATGATAACTATAAGAACAAAAGGGTTTAAATGTTCAAAAACCAAAATGCTTCCAAGATGTCAGGTAAGTCTTACTGTAAAGAAAAAGTGCCCTGTCCTGTGTGTCAGAACTCAGCAATCTCTGCCACGGCACATGGAGATGGTAAGTATGGGAGAGAGCTCGCTCAGGGACAGAGCTGTCTTGACAATGTTTGAGAAAAGCAGCAGCTTTTGGCATTTAACTGATTTGCATTCACTAGAAGTCAAGAATTGCTCTCTCACAGAGAAGTAAGACATCCACCCAAAAAAACATTTTTTATTAAGTTTTACTGGTGAACTGAATCCTTAATTTGTGAAAGAAAAATGAAAGCTAGCATATTCATGAGGAGAGGCTGGGGACCTTAATTTGAACATCAAGTACACAGGCTATTTTTTTCTTTTTCATATTGGCACAGATCAACTATCGGATATGCAAAGCTGTTAAGTTTTTCCTTCAAGTGTGCAATAACTAATTTGTACCACAAATAGGGATAAATAAATATGCTGCTTCTCCCTGTTAGAAAAAAATTAACAGCAGAAAGGCAAGGTATTTTTTCCAATGATCCCGGATAAGTTGAGGTTATGTAATTATCAAATCAGTTCCAGGCATACAGGACAGCCTCAAAAGTCTGACAAAAATAATAACAAGCCATCCAAACACCGTACTTACATGGCATCACACATATTTGTAGCTTTTATTTTTAGCTTTTAATAGTTTTATGTTAACAGTCAACCACAAGAACCTGAGAACACACTACCTGTAGCGTTTCTCTGCTAACGTAGGCAATCTGCTGTTCTGAAAGTGGTCCAGTCACTGAAATGGAAGGGAAAAAAAAAGTACTTATCAAAATCAGGTAAGATATTTCCCATTTCAAAAGCATACCTCAATTACTTACATTCACACTGATTGGAACTTACAGTAGAAGTCTCAAAGTAAGTGTGCTTAGACTTTCCCCAGATTAAGCATCCCAAAGACCACCAAACATTTTTTAAACTAAAAAATGTCTAGTCCTATTGGAATGGAAATTACTAACTCCTTCCATACAAAAAAAATCTCAAAGTAATTAAGAAGAAGAAGAAACAGAAGCAGTGATTTAACCACACATCTCCTGCACAAACCCATTTTGACCTTCTATGCAGTGCTGGACTTTCTACCCAGTAACTCAGAACTGCAAACTCCACTAAGTCCTCTTTGACCTCTAGGAATTTCCTTCTATACTTTGCATCCTGCTCTCTCCTTCTGTCCTTCCCACTGCCGTGTGACCGTCTTTCTGCTCCCGACAGCCACGTGACCTGCTCTCT
Organism: Scolopax mira; assembly: GCA_004320125.1. Lineage (NCBI taxonomy): Eukaryota > Metazoa > Chordata > Aves > Charadriiformes > Scolopacidae > Scolopax > Scolopax mira. The sequence goes on along the minus strand of BJBW01017937.1, from coordinate 1,998 downwards.
GCAGCTTCTCAACCCTTTTCCGCATGAGCTACAAGCACAGTTGCTCCTGAGCCTGCCACACCATGCATCCTCTCTAATTCTCCCTCTGAGCAGGCTCAGTAGCTTCCCAAGGGAAGGAGAAGTCTTCCACTCCCTGCAAGGTCCCATTTCACTCAAGTCTCTTAAACTCAGAATTACATTCTGAACAAATACATAAACCAAACACTGAACAGCAAGCAAGGACTGGCCTGTGACTTATCCCCAGTCATAGGACTTTGATCCTGAAATTAAAGGGGTTTAAGACCAGGAAATTAAGTCCTCACTGCAAGCTTCTCAGGTTTTGCAGAGAAAACAAATAAAGAAGTTAAATGGGGTTCCTCAAAGGAAACTGAAAGAGTAGGGAGTTAAAAATGAACCAAGATTTAAGCACCTACCTGCTTAGCTTTTACAAAACCCACAACCATTAACATAAATTAGCATCATACTATACGTATCTTCAAACCAGGTTTAGATCCATTTTCTCTTCTGAAATAAAAGCTCCAAAACCCCATAAAACTAAATACATTAGTGCCTAGAGTGCTTATTTCTAGTCATGTATGTTTATTTGGGGAAATTTAATTCTGATTAACTTAAATGACCTAAGATCACAGAAGTCTTTAGTTCAATTGGAATAAGACCCTGTGGAACATAATTAAGGTCATAAAAGAACTAATTCCAATCCAACTATCAACACAGAAGCCAAATTTCATCTGCAACAGGAAGCCGCTCCTGTATGACATCTGTACAAGCATTTATGTTACATGAGCTCATTTCCTATTCTACAGATGTTGGACATAACAAAGCTTATCAGACACAATGCATATATCAACACTAGCAAAGATGTAAAAGATCAACAAGCCCATGCTCAAATGACTATGCCATGAGCATGATGCGAATTTGTGAACTGGTGCTTTGTTTAATTGTGCCCACATTAAATGTAAAAAGATACACAAGCAATTTACAAACAAGAGAAGGATTTGAAGGATGTGTCATTTTAATATGTAAAATTCATCACAATTTAGAATACAGATGGATTCTAAATGTATGAAAAACATCATCTGAGAAACACAGAGCCATTATTCACTTATGACATACTCCTTTCCTAAAGGAAATCTTAATTCCAGGGCAATAAATCCCTCAAAACGGATTTTTTATCTTGAAAATTATCAATCAGTTCACTGATCATCTCTTTATGCAATAGATTCATACACAACCCTTGTTTCTTTGACCACTCTTTGCACCTAAGCCTAAACCAAATATATAGGCCACCTTTGTTTTTCACATCATGCACCCAGAATAAGAAAAAGATACATTCTTGACACTACTGCTATACAAACATACAAAAGATCACTGTTTACAAAGGAAAGGAGCATCCATGCTAATCAATCTACTTATCTAGGTAGCCACAGGCAGTAGTACAGACTATACTAAAGCAAAGTTCAAAAGCTCAGAAATTCAATGGCTATGAAAAAAGATTGTGTATATAGATATATTTTATTTTTATAATACAATATTGTCTAATTTTACAGTCTCTGAAAAGTAGCAATGAGATCATATATGAGTCTATGAGCTACTGAAGGAAGGAAATAGCTTCTGCTGCTCAAAAAAACCCACTATAGCTAATTTTGTTTAAAAAGCCCAAACCAAACCAATTATATAAGACACAAGCTAAAATCAACCTTTGATTATTATCCATTGATATAAGGCTGAAATGTCTTCAATAGTCAGACAGCTACCCCCAGGGCGCTTGGCCTCCTGAGCTGGAAGATAAGAATGGAGAGTAGAACAAACCTCCCATAACCCAGGAGGAAGTAGTTAATGATTTGCTTATGCACCCAGACACATATATGCCTATGGGGCCGGATGGCATTCACCCAAGACTACTCAGGAAGCTGGCAGTAGAGCTCTCCAAGCCTCTCTCCGTCATCTGTCAGCAATCCTGGTCAACAGGGGAGGTACCAGATGACTGGGGGGTGGCCA
>BJBW01017936.1:0-20273 GCA_004320125.1 Scolopax mira | reverse complement strand
TTCAGCGGTTGCCAGTGAGAGGACGAGGGGCAACGGGCACAAGTTGGAATATAAGAGGTTCCACTCAAATATGAGAAAAAACTTCTTTACAGTGAGGATGAGGGAGCCCTGGAACAGGCTGCCCAGGGAGGTTGTGGAGTCCCCTTCTTTGGAGATTTTCAAGACCTGCCTGGATGCAGTCCTGAGTGACATGCTCTAGATCTGGGCAATCCTGCTTCAGCAGGGGAGTTGAACTAGATGATCTCTATGGTCCCTTCCAACTCTAAAAATAATTCAGTCATTCAGTAATTCAGTAACAGATTTGATCTTTTTCTGCCTAAATATTAATCTATTGTAGCTAACTTCATTTGTCATATATGAAGAATTCCCAATTCTCTCCATGGTGAAAGAGTTATTATTTATGATAACATTAATAGCAAAATGTGTAAGAAGGTGACGTGAGTAAAGAACTTGGATCAAGTAGTGCTGCCTAACCTCAGCACAGACTGCCGCTGTTCTGCTGCAGAACATGATGAACTTCACAGAGTCCATTTAGTGTCTTGAGAAAAGGCAAAGAGAGAAAAGGCAGCTCGTTCTAAGCACTATTCTCATCAATTGGGTAACAATTAAGAGAGGCATTTAATATTCTCAGGTGTACATCTTGCTAGTGCAGGTAGCACTAGAATAATGGGCACCTCTTTCTTTTAGGAACAAATAATGGGATTTCCCAGAAAATATCTAACTACCTTACATTATCTGGCACCTGCATGCCAGACACCTGTAGGTCACTGAACAACACCCATCTGCTATACATGCTACATGCATTTCTGTTCCTTTTTTTTTTTTTTTTTTTAAGTTTGGCAAAGGAGTTGATTAGGAAGATAAAGTCTCTGGAAAACATTTTGGACAAAGATGCCAACACAGATTGTATAGTGAAAGATATCAGGTCTGCCAATACATGCACACCACACTCTGCAGGCTGCTTATACTTGCCTCTCAATGTTTTACTGCACAAATTATTGGAATTTTGAAACAGTACAAGCCAAATCTCCATATTTCTATTTGGTATATATTTTATAATGAAAGGATGCAACCTCTTCACCAAGCAATATTTGTATTCTAGCTATTCTCTCTTCTTGGTCAGTAGGACCAAGAGCAGTCTCTGCTTATCTTTCTCTCCTGCTACAGGCAATATAGTTGAATGCTGCTGATATTGCTTTTGTCCAGTTCCAAATCCAAAAGAGATACCATTTGCATAACAGTTTCTCTGGGAATTAAACACAGAAAACACAACACTCTCTCAGAAAGTATGTGCCCCTATATATAATTAATTTAAAAAACAGTCTTAAAACTCCCAAGAAGTACAAGGATGATGTACAAAAGCATATCAAGGCAAACACTACTTTTTGGAGGCAGTCTTAGAGGACCAGATTTTTGTCCTACTGTAGACACAAACAGTCTCAAGAGTGATTTAACAAAGTATATTAAGTGAACATACTAGCTGATATAGAAAACATACTACTCTCACTTTTTGGATAAACTATGAAACATTTTATTCATATGTTTTTTATTGTAAAGAACCTGTTTTGTTCTCCTGTTGGTAATTGCTTGGCTCTTCCATTCAGTGCAAGCACACAAAACAGAAGTTAGCTGGCAAGGTTGTGCATATGCACGCACAGATACACAGATACACACACAAAACCCTAAAGCAACATACTGCACTTATCTTCTTCCCATTTTTAGATCATACATATTTCATTAAGCTTCATGCAGAGTGTCTTCTGATTTATGGTAATTGTCAACAAAAGCAAAAAATGACGACAATTTTAACCCTGCAGTACTGAGGATTTAACTGGGAGAAAATTAAAATGTTTAGGGGGAGAAAAAAAGTCACAACACCCTAAGCCACTGGGAGCTTGACCCTTGAGATATTGTCAATTTTTTATTTTATTTTATTTTATATTATTTTATTTTATTTCATCATGTTTGTTTTCTGTAGAAGCAGATGCCAGCAGCAACATCTGATGTGCCGGACACCTCCAGTGTTATCCCAGCATGCTCGTGGCCTAGAGGACTTGGAGTGAGACTAATTTCCATATCAAACCCAATTTAGATGAAACATCTTGGTTTAAAAAAAAAAAAAAGCCATAGCATCAATAGCCCCTTGATTAGATTTTCATCTCCTGAGCAGACAAATATGAATATTTATTACCATGAATGCAGATTTCCCTCTTTCCATTGCTCTGATCTTGAATATTACCCACTGCTAATTTTTATGAAAATTTGGGCAACATAATGTTTTCACATAAACTGACAGTTCTTGAGATAATCCCGTTATTGTTTGGTGGGAAATGACAGTTTCCGCTTATTCATGTGTTAACGAGGGATTAAATATTGTTTTTTCATCACTGTAATCTAAGATGGACTGGAAATTAAAATTCGAACATTGTACATTAGCAGAGCTTTGAGGACCAGAATTTGTTTGCATTCACTTAGTAAAAAAGCTGTAAATTAACAGTTTAACAATCAAGTGAAATCTGTGTCATAAAAACAGCACTGACATTTGTAAAATGAAGTCATTACTCTACCTGCTAAAGGTAAAGAGCCAGAGAGTGAAATAGTTTGTGAAATGACAACCCTTTTGCAAGAGCAAAGTGCACAGTGAACTGTTGTCAGCTGCAATGGTCCTTGGGCATTAATGGACTAAGTCATTTTCTCATGGCACAGAATCATGTCCCCTTTCTTTGTCACAGGTTCTGATACTCAAACACTTGATATACTCAGATCATATTGAAAAATCACTCTATGGCAGATCTATCCATAGCACTAAAAGCAGTCATACTGACTCAGGAGCTGTTTTCATGTGCACTGAAGTGCTGTGCTCACACCTTTTCCAGGTCTTGGTGTGCACTACATAGACCCATATAATTCTTTATTAAAATGGGTATTTTGTTGGAGTTGCAGTATATAGTTACAAAGGATCAGTTATATCCTTGATGTTTGTGTCTAATGCCCTGTAATGTGAATCAGAGACACCTACATGTACCAAAATGAAAATAGTGACCTACCAGTGACATTCGTCCGTTCACAAGCCATTACATTGCTCTTTCTACAAATTCAGTTAAGTAGGTTTGCAGCTGTATTAAAAAAACCCCAACATTTTCCTTTGATACCAGGCAAAGTGCAAAAAAACCCTAAAACTATGCTTAGTCAAAGCAAGTCAAACATCTGCCTAACTAAAACAATCTCATCAGGATAAATCTTGCCGATTCATAGAGACAACCTCAGCTTCAATAAAACTAATTTAATAGCAATCCTTGTGCTTGAATTTAGAACCCTGTTAAAAATGTTCTGACTAAAATATAATATGATGCATATAGCACAAAGTCTTGCATTCTGAAGGATGCTAAAGTGATAGACATGCAGCAACACTACAGAAGTATTGCCTCTAAAGGTGGAAACTTAGTGATGTACAGATGCAGAAATATTCTGTGCAGGATGAATGAGAATGTGCTACCAAACGTTCAGCCTTCCCAGAATGGTTTAAAGGATCTTAAGGTTTATAGCCTAGTACTGAACCCCCTACACTAAATAAACTCTTCTTGAGAGTTTCTATGACATTCAACCTGCAGCTGAAACTTTAATTCTAAGGAAAACACATTCCTTAACATCTGTGCTCTAAAGCAGGCGGCAATGAAGCTGCCTACTATGAATGGTCACTGGCCTGGATCTTGCTTAGACTTAGAAGCAAAACAGCCTAGAAAAGTATTAGTTGGTGAGTGACCATGACTACATTTTAATAGTACAGACAAAAGTGGGATCATGACAGGCTCTGTGCCCTGTTCTTCTTTATTTTACTAATGCTGACTTAGATATAAGGCCCCTGATGCCAGGTTTCATAGAGAAATGTTGGATGTCTCACAGCTTGGATCTCAGCCCAAGGCACTCATTCTCCTATGCTTACAGAATGAGAGCAGAGGTCCTGGGGATTGGCTTTCCATGTTGACCTGGACATGGAAGGAAAGATTTGCTGCCCAGGGACTGATAGAGAGAGGGCTGAGGGACTGGGATCTCCCATCTCTTCCTCTCCTCAAATAGTTATATATGTGTTTGAGATGATTGCTTGAAATCCACATGTTCCTGCCAGTTTTAAGCTCTTGCCTCTGGAGGTGGAAGAATATCCCTTCTCACAATTTCTGACCAGCTCTATCACTCAAACTTCAGACAGTTAAACAGTCTACTTAGTCTACACCTTTCCCAGCCAACCCATTACACCACTGAAGATTTTGTTTTCCTTTGAGTCATAATGAACTGGCTGCTGGTAGAGGGAGGATGCTGAATTTCATGAATCAGTAAGATATCTAGTACAAACAATCACTTTCTATGTAAAGATCCTACATATTTTATTTGTGAATATATCAAATGCAGGCTGCCAAATCATAGGGTAGATAATAACATTGATTTTTAAGCAGAATTACACAGCAGTTTGCTTTATGTAGTCAGTGCTAGTATCTAAATCTCTTTTCTCTACAGATCTATAGTGACTTGTAAGGGAAACTCTGCCTTAAAAACAATGGCATGACACGGCCTAAAACCAAAACTAATCCTTAAGACAAACACATGCTACTGTTTTAACAGAACACTATTAAAAAAGACAAAAAGAAACACTGGTAGGATGCATAAGTTCCTGAAGCCACAAGGCAAACCGTATCTTGTTTCATTTTACACAATATTGAATAAAAATTGAATTGCTATAGTTGCCATGGCAACTGCCACATCACTTGGAAATTCTGCTCCTTTAAATCACACAGTGCTACTGTAAAGGAATTCATGAACCAACATGACACTTGAATACTTGTGCTTTTTATACCATTTCAGTAGGAAAACATAAATCAATTTATACTGATGTCTCTGAAAATCAGGTTTGTTGTATTTTTCTTAACATTATAATCTCCTCATTTTCTTGTCGTGTTCTCTAAAAATTTGTAAAGAAGGTGGAGGGCGTTGTCACAATCAGAGCACAAGAAAAGAAATTACTATTGACACCTGATTTCTAAGCTGAAGCTGTGACCTGTCATTCAGATGTCAAAACACCTCTGCTATGCAATATTCAAATCAAATACAGAGGATAAACTTTGGAACTTTGCCCCTCCACAGCCAGAGACAGTGTGATATGTGACAGAGACAGTCTCAGTAGCATCCAGGCATCTCTTTAACTGTAAACTTATCAGTAGCTTAGAAGGAAATCTAACTATATACTTAAAACTAAACATATTCTAAATATTAGCAGAGTTGGAGCCATGATTTATATTGTTTTAGTATGTTCTGTATATAACAGGCAGTCACAGAAGGTATATGACAAAACATTGTGCTAAAATAATATACATATTCATGCTGCATATTTTTTGTTTTTATTCTGCCATTTATTAACACTCTGGATGCAATTTATATGAAAAGCAGCCCTCTAGTGGGCTATGTACCATAATGAATAGTTAATAAATAGCATTAACATTATGTCTAAATATTAGCTAAAATGCATTTTGCAAAAACATACAAGATCTTAAATAAATGAGCCATAGAGCTCCATTATTCTCTTTGTAGAAATTTAATATTCTGTTTAGCTTTATTCCTTGAAGCATTACTTCTAAATTCTACTGTATGACTAACTTCTGATTCGTATCACTTTACTATACATGTATACTCACTAAAATGTAATAGTGAGATATTGTTCATTGTCAGTAAAACTCCGTAAAAGTAGGATATTCTTTGTAGCATCTTATGTAAAATATCATCTATGAATTTTTAAGGGTTATACAGCTTCAGAATCTATAATTTGTGTGGGAGAGACTAAGTAAATCTTCCTCATTGTACCTTCACCAAGAATATTTCTAGGATTGTACTTCTTAAAGTTTTTCATTTAATTATTTCGTTCTTGTTGGTATATATTGCCTTAAAGGTACATGCCTTAAAGCAAAGAGCCCATCTGTGACCTGAAGCATACCTGGTCCATAGAAATCTATTGTTCCAAAACACTGTCCTCCTGGAAATCTCTGTTCAACTGTTAATCAACACATCCACAGTGACCAGCAAAAGCCAGCGGCAAGAGCTGTCTGCAGAATCTCCAGTGCCAGCTCTCACATACAGGAAAAAATGAATTTGTCGATTTCTAATTCATGGCTTTTGCAGGAAAAGATGCTGAAAGTAGGATCATGGAAAAAGCCCTCCCAGGGGTGCCCCTGGTCTAGGAATGATTACATTGTAATGCAGAGGTGTGCTCCCTCACCGGCACCTCTTCTTGGCTTCAGCATAATTAGTTCTGGTAAGATGAGGGTGGATTTCAACAGAAGTTTAAAAACTTACCCATGACTTGAGCTAAAACTTGAATATTTATGCATGCATAGCTGCTGCTCCGACAGCATAGTCAGTATCATATTTATCTTATCTAAGTGATCTTGGGTACAGCATCCCTTTCTCTCCCAGTGTACCTCTGGTGCAGCACCTGCTCTAGATCAGGTGCACTTGCTGGTTCCCAAGAAGTCACTGTAAGAAAAGCAGCTGGAGTAGATCCCAGGCTAATCTGGCCTTTACAAGCCAGAAGCCAACCCTTAGTATTCTACCTAGTAGTTGGAAAAGATCAGAAAAAAGTTGACACCTTATTCTTCAGCAGTTGCTAATGATTTAAATTCTTCACTCACTCCAATTCATAATGGATTTCCAGTATCATTCTGGGTAAAATCTGGATATACAGATATTAATAATAACATTTGACAACACTAAGAAAGATAAGTTAGAAATACAACTCCTGCCTCAAAGAGTCTTGCACATCACTGGAAAATCTGTCTTATCATGTCCTCTAGCTTCATTAGAATTTTTAAATGCAGATTTCTTTATTGTAGTAACATCACTTTATCAACATCCACATAATTCTACACCTATCAAAATACCCATAAATGAGAATATCCTGAAACATTTCAAAATATCACTGCTCTATTTTAGAACATCTAGAGGTATGGCAGTGTTCATTTCACATATATTTTGGGTTATTTCCATTTGCTTTAGAAAACTATTCTAATTCTTATGTCTGCCATATGAAAGCCATGATTCAAATTCTACAAAGTTACAATTCCAGTGATGAGTGTATTTTTTGAAGCCCTACTGCGAAATTGAAAGAATTAATTAAAAATAAAGTATTATGGAGCGGGTGCTGTTTTATCAGTTCAAGACAGAAACAGTGCCATGCTCTGGTTTATTTCAGACCTTAATTCAAATAATTTATTTTTCAAATCACAGACTCTTAGCCTCCAAAACCCGATTTGAATCTTTGTATTTTCTTAAGCCACTGGAAAGCTTGACCTGCCAGGCTGAAATTCTTGTTGACAACAAATTTCAACCAAAAGCTGGATAAACAGTTATTTTTCCATGCCATAGTAACTGCCTTTGAACCATTATGTGAAGTTTTCTTAAACTGGAGCTGGAGCTGAACCAGACAAACTCTGGACACAGCCACGCTGTGCTTTTACGGAGTTTTACTGACAATGAACGCTCAGTGAACATTTCTTATGATAAATTTGTGTGCCACAAACATCGTGCATGACAATAACACAAACAAATCTCAGAGGGCTATGGTATACGAGATTTAGAGCTGCTATAAGTGCTGGAAAACTCCAAATTAGAAAATAAACACCTATGTGACTACTGAGGTAGTCAGTACTACAGTAATGTACACATCCCCAGAATTTCAGTCTTGCATTGGTTTTCTCTATAGCAGAGTTATTCCTGGTTTCCTGGTATAACAGCCTTATTACAAACAAGATAGGTGCCAAAATAATTAGCACTTTAAGAGTGATACACAGCTCATCAAACTCCAATGCAACTTTCTGGACCCCTGGGCCATTGAGTATTCTGCTAGCAAATATTAGATGCTGAGGTGGATGTGTTGTGGAAATACCAGTAAGGGTCTGTTGTTTCACAGTGACCTGATCTGCTTACCCACAGTCCAGATAATTCTTCACATTGTATCATCCAAACCTTCCCATGAAACACATAGAACTTTTAAGTGAACATGGGACATGTAAGCAACTTCTGATATGGCAGTTTAGGAACTAATTTTTAATCCTGCTAAAGCAGAGCCTACTCTATGTCAACACAACACAGATAATCTCAGCTCTATCCAAAAAAACTCTCTGAGGCTGTGGAAATCTTTTACATGACATAGAGATGATAAACTGTATTGTAGTTGTGCTAGACTCCAGACCTTTGTTGTTAATGACTGCATAGCACATGTTTATGCAGTGACATAAATGCAATTCATCAGCCCTCACCAAACTTGACTGAATGGCTCAGTAAGCTTGGTGTGAATTTTATAATCTGTTGTTGCTTTTAAAATGTCTTTCTTGAGATAGAGAGAGAAAACAAGAGATTGAGGAGCTCTGAGAAGCATTTCTTTTCTCCATAGAGAAAGAGATATTTTCCTACTGCACCCAATGCCTGGGTAGTCATTGGTGTCTACACATTTCTTACTGAGGCACAAATCCTGTTATCACAGATCAACACCTAAAACAGGTTCCATTGTCCAGAGCAACACATGAATTATTGCTGAGCTTAGAACAACTCCTGCATTTGTTTATACAGCTGCTCCATTTGCCACTAGCATCTCAGCTATGTTTCTCTTGAGCTATTTCAGATACGAAACTTGCCATGCAAAATCAATCCTTTTTATTTTACAGTCCTGCAAGTGAAGATTATATATCCATTAACTTTGACATGAATCTGACCTACTGTCCAAACAAAAAGGCTATCTCTCATTCTGAAACTAAAGAGTTTTTTCTAAGTACTTGTGAATTGAGCATCTTGAATTTGAGTTATAGTTACCATTATATATAATTTCATTCCCACAGTGTGAAGAAGAAGAAATCCTTATTCAACCAAAGGCTCCTTCATTATGTTAAAATATGTGCCTTCTATTATTTTAACACTGTTAAACACTAAGGTTAATCAAGAACAAACTGCAAAATTGGATTAACATAGTTAGATTTAACCTGAAATAGCCTGAATTTGATATCCTATCAACAAAGAAACCACTTGGCAACAGCACTCCATTATTTTTCATGTAGGTAAAACTACAGAAATGTATTCAATATGTACACAATCATATCTGATAAGACTTAGAAAGGGAATGTACAGAGCTGGGAGAATTCACATCCAATAAAATATATAAGCAGCTGAATAAATGTTCTTTTTTCACCTTAATGTTAAAAATCACTTGGCTCTTTCGTGCTGATCACCATATCTCAGATGCAACCTGAAATATATTTAGGCTGAAATGTCTGCTTTTCTTCAGTTAATTAATTTTCATTTTTTGCCTTCTAAAAATATATTTTTGGCAGAATGTAAAGCACAACCTTCTGTCAAAGTCTTTATTAATCCAAGCAGTATCACCAGTTTTTAAAAAAGCTATGATAGTCTCAATAAATGGGAGTTGAGCTGTGCAGTGACTTTTACTAAACCAAGCACAAGAACCAGACTGAGGAAATCTCTAGCCTAAGAACTTGTCCTTTTTTTTTCCCCCCCAGCTCTATTAGATGATCTTAAAAAAATCTAGGAAGTCCTCGAGGCTGTATCTCCAGTACGTCCTTAGACTACCATAGTAACAACAACGCTATTACTACAATGTGGATTAATGATGCATTTAACAACCTTTTTCATTTCAGATATTCAGAAGTGCTTTCTTTCTCCATTGACCACTTATAACAATTCCTTTAACAGTTAAACCATTCAATGATTGGAACCGGACAAAACACATGGAAGTATTTCACTAACATGAAGAGCCCTGTTTGGTACAATTTTATTGAATGTGGCTTCCATAGGTTGTCCTGCCATCCTGTTTCTCTTGTTATTTAGCAGAAACCAGGGCCTGTGGACAGCACAAACACAAGCTTCACTGGTTTGAAGTCAGGACACAACCTGAGGTGCGCAGCCATGCTCCAGGATACACTTCCCAGCTCTTGAGGTTATGTATCCTTGAGAATCTCAACTAGTTAAATCAGCTCCAAGGAGAGATGCTGACTTTCACTGTCTCATGATTTCACCTATGTTTGTTTCCAATTTCTAATTCTTACAGCTTTGACCCTGAGCATCTCAGCAGGTCTCAGAGTTGGTACCTCTTCAGGACTAAGTCTTTTACGAATGTGAATAAAGTTACACAATGAACCTCAGAAATCTCAGCAAGTTAAGTTCTTAGGCATAAACTTATAATAATTAGAAATAATAAAAAAAGAAAATAATTTAATGAAAAAGGAAAAAAGTAAATTCCATCAGTATATTACAAGTTAGCAATTCATTACTCAATACTGAGAATAATGTAATCACCATAAAAAGGCATTTGTCTGGCCCTGTGAGCACCCACATTACTTAAATGAAAAAGATAAATGTGTACACAAGATTAGCATGAGAATTAGCAATCAACTATAGTTCATACAATGCTCTTAACAGATAACATCTTCTTTATTAATAAATGATGAACTGCTTAGTGGAGTTTTTGCTTAGTGATATCACTATAATAACAGACACATGTTTTATTTATGTTTCAAGTTACATCCAAAATAAGCAAGCCATTCACTGTCAGATTCTCTGCAACGTATGAAGACTCTTTACCCCAAATTTAAACTTTTAGTGATGAGACCATATGAGTGAGTAGATGAGATAGCGCTCCATCAAAAACAAGGGGAATAATATGATGCCTTCAGTTGTTGTGCTCATCTTTGGGGATTTTGGTTCTGTGTTATAACAAAGCAAAAAACTTCTTAAAGCTGGCTGCACTTTTCTCATAAGGATGGTATTTTTTTCTCTGTGGGATACAGTGCTATTTGTGCAGCAGATTGTATTTTGACAGATGCAACTGTATCATAAAAAGGCCCTTAGCACTATCAGACTGGTAGCTCACAAACATTTATGAACTCCAGGATTTCTTAAAAGACCTCAACAATTAAAATGTTTCTGAGATTGTAAAATGCCCCCAAGACACTTACCTCCCCCACACCAGTCTGCAGAATTTTCAGTCCAGTTGTTTTTTCAAGCTTCTCTTTGTTTAGGGCTGTAAGAAAAATTAAGATTGAAAGAGTTACAGGAAAGCTGGAATATGCATGATTTTGCAGCACTTACAATAGAACCAACCTTTTTTCCTCCATTGACAAATTCATGGCAGTTCCTACCAGTGCCATCTATTGAATATCTTTCCCTGATAGGAACTCTGCTAGTCAGATATTTGAATGCATAGGTAAACTATTAATTATTCATTATTATGTGAAAAAGAAAGCCAAACTAATTCTAGTTCCCTTGTACACACAGTATCACACACATTTAACACACATACACAATATGTTTTGAAAGTGCTCTTCAGTGGAAACTTCCTACTGTCTTCCTTGCAGTGAAGAGTAGGGCAGCACCTTACCATTACAGCAGCACTGCCACTTTGTGAGACATTTCACAACAAAGATAGGTGACTCTTACCTAGCAGGTAAGATAAATATGTTATTTCACAACATTGGGATCCAATGCACAATGTTTTCTTTTTGAAATTTAGTTTTTTACTATTTATCAGCTTCAATATTGGTAGAAGCATTCAAAAGAAAAATAAAGTAATCCAGTATAAAACAGCTAAATGCAAAATAAAGGTAGTAATCACTAAGGCTACATCTATATTTGCAACCCAAATATGCCCAGGCCATGAACTTGAGCACTGTCTTACCATTGCCCATACTGTAAAATCACTCTATGGTCTTCACACGATTTTGGCCTTTGGTCATGAGTATTCTCACAAAAAAAATGCCTAACCATGGTTCTGGGAACAGTGAAAGGATGGGACTATTCTCAGCTGGGGGTACGGGTAAGGTCATCCTGTCTTGGATGGCAAGACTTTAACCTTCTAGATGCAAGCTGTGTCAGTGTGCCAAAACTCAGGCACCTGGCTTGATTTATATGAGTAGAAATGAAGCTTTGCAGCCTTCTTAAACTCTCCTCCCTTTAGCTGTGTCATCATTGACTATGTAATCCAAGTGAGTCATCTAGGTTCTCTCTGCACCTAATGGAAAGGGATGGACATTTAATATGATGAGTCATTCCACATATCTTACACACATCTGCAGGCACCTATCTCCTTCCTTTGATTGCAGAATCAATTTGGAAAGACTCAGCTTTTCAATTTAAGTTGCCTAAAGGAAATATTGCTACCAGAAAGGACAAGAAGTGTGCTACAACATATTGTACCCTGTAAATTCACATTAAAATACTAAAAGGAATGAACATATCTTTTCTTTCATTTGTGAAAAACACTCTTTAATTGTTGCAATTCAAAACATATTCAAAACAGTTGAGAGTGCAGCAGACAATTCTCAGAAGCAATGTTATTATGAACTGCTACTTTATTTAATTTGTCCAAAGTGCAACACAAATGACTCACATTTATTTCAGAGGTGAGTCGTATTATTAGGGCTCAATCTCACCTCATATATCCAAAATGTGGAAAGATTTTGGTAAGAGATTGTATGTGCAAAGACTCAAGAAGTGAAACCTCAAGCAATTCTAATACAGAGAAACTTTTCTGATTGCCCTCAGTAAAGGATGAATATTCCCTGTGTCTTAAATAGAAAACAAACCTCTGTCCACCTTTTAGACCCACACAACTTATTTTTGCTTCTTTTTAAGATGCTACTGATTAAGCAGAGAGGAACATGGAGTCTCAAGCTATGAAAGTTCAAATGCATGTTTTGCTGGATGACAGCCTAAAAGCTGCATACAATACTCACATACTTAATATTTATGACATACTTTACAATTTCACAAACATATTTATTCCACCCAGGGTCACAAGGAACACATGAGCAGGACAGTTGCCTGGAACGTGCAATTTGAGGCTACATTTTCACTGTGTTATATAAGTTGTACAGCATGAATTTCCAAACAATAAGTAAATCTTTGCCAAAAAGTTTGATATTCAGCTTTGAGATACGTTCTGGACTATGTTGCTTCACTGATGGCTGATGACCTGCAATGTCACATTACACCATTCTCCCATTTGGATATGCCATTCTCTTGCAAAGATGTGCCAGATGTACCAGACTGACCCCCTCACACCCAGCATGTACATTAAAGGCAGATGTCTACCAAATGCAAAAATTTAGATACAGAAAACTCAGAAAACTCCACAGGCTCCTTCAAAGAAACTGAATCGTCCAACAAATGATTCTTTGGTAGTCCAAGATAAAGAAAATTGCACAGCAGAGTGGCTGCAAAATAAATGGATATAAATAAACAACAAGCTTCATATCCCAGTGTGTAATTTTCTTCCAGCTAACAGGAAATATTTGGTCTGGTGAATTGTTGAAATTTATAATTACTATTAGATATTTGACCTTCCTATTATAGGTTTCCTGAAGACTTTAATTATTGAAGCTTTGATATTTAAATAAAAAGTTTACTTAACACCCCCCTTTTCCCCTTGACATTGGCTAAAACATGAAAGACAGCTCTGACAGCCACGCCAAGGTAAACCCTCTCAAAATCGGGAGGTATGAAGGCACAAGGTGTTATTGATTAAATCATAACCTGAAAATGGTCAAACTTGGGCACTGTCAGATTGCAGACAGTGACACAGCAGACAGTCTCCAGCGTGTTCACTCCAGGTGTGTACAGGAGAGTATTTTAGCTAATCTTGAACTACACAAGCAGTTCAGGAAGGTGAAGAAATTCTGTCAAAACCAGTGGTGCTGAAGCTGAAGCATCAGCTACATATCAAGCAGCTGCTTCAAGTTGCTGAACATGAATATAACTGCTTAACTATAATTGAGAATTTAAGACAATAAAATGTGATCAATAACCTATAGCTATGTGAGGAAAAAGTGGCGGGAAAAGAAATTCAGATATTAAGAACAAGCTATTAATCCTTTGAAAACTGACCCAAATTTTTAAAAAGTATTTTAGTGTATTAACTTCTAGCTTTTAGTCCAATACAAATACAGAGCAGATGATGTTTCTGTTGCAAATTTTATGAACTGGAAATAATAATTCTGGGTAACATGGGATATTGCACATCCCATCAAAGTTGATTTTTTATGGCCACAGTTTAAAGTCCTGAAATACTAGGTAGAACTGACAAACTCATCAGCAAAAAGGCCCCAATCTTAGCCAGTTAGCAACATATAAATCCCTTTTTTAATCTTCCACTGAAACAAACACACAAAAAAGGAGGCCTTTAAATTAAATTCACTAGATGAAGGATATGCAAATTACCTGAAGAAGCAGAGACCTATAATGTTCTCAAAATTCTGCAATAGCCTATTTAATTAGTATTTTAATTTATCAGAATAATTCTTTGCACTTGACAATTTATGCAGTATTCCATATAATTAAGCACGTGGCTACAGTGGAATAATTTTGCCTACTGTCTGTATACCAGTTATTTTAACCTGAAAGAATCTGTGGAAGTCTATTCTGTGATCTAAATTACAATGGGGACAACTTAATGGCTTTGCTCTATTAGAGAGCACAATGAGGGTGTTACTGAGTGTTTAAGGGTAGGGATTGTCACTGTTCATAGTCTTCACTAACCTGAGGGAGGTCTGATGTGTTTTCTGAGGGCTAACATTTATTTCCTTCAGCAAAGTTATCTGTCAGTGGAATTTGAGTGTCTAGTTTTGTAGTTGGCAGGTGTAACCTTAGAGAGCGTTGGTTACACTGGGCTTCGAGCAGATCTCCAGTCTCATAGCACTTCTGGAAGAAGGAAGGCCTGAGAAATTAGTGGTTTGCAAAGGTTTGCTATAAAGCAGGTTGCCAAGTGCAACCACCCACTCCAGCTTACTCATGGGAGTGCACGCTGGCACAAGTACCACAAGGGAGTGGTTTCTGCAGGTGACTTCCTTGGCCTGTCCCCTGTCCTGCTGCAGGATTTACTTGCTCCAGAGAATAAACCATCCTTAAATATGAAAGGTGTTTGTGGGAAGATGGTGTCACTCACAAGGAAACCTATTTTCTGTGAATCTGACTTTGAGAGTGTGCTGTATTTAATTAAGTGTAGAAAAAATAGCACTTACAGACATATGATTCCCCTGACCTCTATTACCTGCCCATTTTAGAATGAGACAATTTATGCCCTAAACTCACTAGGTATTGACTAGACCTCCAGTCAATAAAGTGATGGAGGGCAATTAATTTAGATTTACTGTAGGCTGTCAGGTGAATTCTGCAACATCTGTCTTCTTCCCATCAGTTTGCTGCAAAGCTCCTTTAATGGAGCCACTTTGAGAAGGACTTCATTTATTTTTCTCTCTTTGAGGAAAGGAAAGGGGAAAGGAGGAAGGAAATCCAGAGAGATGGTAAGTGTTTATTACAGCTTTTAACTTTTTAACAAGTTTCCCAAATCTAAGACAAGGAGATGTTGCATTTATCTACATCAAGTCACTCTTCACTTTCTTCTCCCCTACAAATATCCCCCTGATTATATGCAAAGCTTCTTCATAGGGCAGACCAGAAAAAACTGCCTTTATGTTTGGCGTGCCCATGCACTATGTGATGCAATACATAGCAGATAGTAAAATCTTTGTCATTCCATGTAAATCAATTCCCATAATATTTGGTCTCTCTCCCTGTTGAGAACACCACAATCCTAGGGTAAACCTGCCTTTGCACAATCAATGCACCTCCTGAAACTGCTGAGGCATTCACAGCATGAAATGAGAATGGGACGGAGGAAAACGGCACTGTTGGTTCAGTGCTCTCAAAGTCTTTTCCCAACAGAACAACCCAATACAGGTTACATAGGTTTTTCCCACCTCATTCACTTTCCTTTACTGGAAGTAATTAAAAAGTACTTTAATGAACTTTGAATTAGATACTTGGGTATGACTATGTTCAGAAGAACGGGCTTTCTGGAATACAAGTAAACTCTCCTTGATGTTGGCATATATCTACAGGGTGACCTGTGGTGACCCTGTGCCCAGCCCTGAGCACTTCCTCCAGGGAATACCGGCTGAGCATCTGTAACTCCTCTTCCCAGGCAGGAGTACCATCAGCCTGCAAATAAATTAGTCAAAACACAATATAAGCATTCAAAATGCTCTAGCTTGAAACAAGAATAACTAACTGAAGTGGCCAGGTACTAGGAGAAGAAGGGTTTCTTTACTAAACTTTACAATTCAATTAGTGAGGAACAAGTACACAGACTGAAGGCAAAAGGTATTTTGTCTTCCAGTCTTTACTGGGCAATGGCATGATAATTGCTTCACGTATAATTTCTAGTTAACTGGCAGCCAGGCCTGGAATGAAAATGGTTGCAGAAAAGTCAAAGCTGAGTGGTTGTACTAGCGACAGCCTGCTAAATATTATGTCATATTCAATTTTCAAGTCATTTTTCAAATGATTTTAATTAGATATTGTTTCAATTTCACATGCATTAATTTAATTTCTGATATCAACATTTCAGCTTTCAATCTGTTCAGATGCAGTACCTTGCCGCCTAGAGTAATTTAAAATATTGTTTGCATCTCCAGCAATTTTGTGGGCACACATCCTTTACAACCTGCTCTAGTCAATAAAACCAGCAGATGGAAATTCATGCCCTGCTCACCGCTCCCAGAGCACCTTTGCATTCTCACAGTTTTTAGTATGAGACAGACAAATCTCCATGCACACAATCAAGGAATTTTCCATCTCTGTTTGTCTTTAATTCTGTTCATAAAATAGACACAGAATACATTTGTCAGAAAATAGCCTCACTGCATGTTGTCATGAGAGAAAAATTGGCCCATACTTGAGTACGTCCCAAGAGCTGTATATTTTTTCACACTCATTCACTAAAACAGCATCACTTTCTCCTGTCTAAACCATCTACCTCCCATGTCCCTAATGTCCCATGGTCAGATAATATTCAAGGATAAAGCAGCAAAGACCTGATACATCAAGACCTCACGTAGTTGTCTGTTTGCATAGATTAGGCATGTATTTTAAACACATTCTTTCTGCCTGACTGCATGCATTGATTTATTTTTACTTATTTAATAAATAGCTGCTCAATTGTATGTTTTGCCTTAAATGTCCTTTAAAATCAGCACACTGCTATTCTAAAATGTGATACTTAAATTGTAGTAAAGGAATTTGGGATATCTGCAATAACATTTTTGTATTTCTCTGGAGCTTTTTTGTTAATGGTAATCTCAGAAATCATTCAAAGTTTCCTCACTAGTCAAGAGAAGTAAATAGGCCTCACCAGAGATTGACTTACCCCATCCTGAGACATTTATAGTTTATTCATCTCATATAGGTCTGGAAAAGCCTGTTGGGTCAACAAATTAATTTGGGTTTTTTTGTTCTTTTTTTTTCCCCACAGGTGTATCCTTGTAAGAAACATCTGTATACAAGCTCCAAAATACTTCAGCATTAAAACAGTCCTATTGACAATGCCATGGCTAGAGAGAGGAATTTTCCAAGTGTGGTGTCAATGTAATGGCTCTGCTCTTGAAGTATGAACAAAACCAGTTTATATGAATTAGAGCTGTAGAAATGGAAAACCTTTATCTATTCCAAATGTTTTCTTGCAGAGCTTGAGAAACCCATTATCAGAAGTATTTTCCTAAATAATATAAGGAGGCTGATGTCCATGAATAGAGGAGCTTTGAGTACTAATAACCAAAATAATAATGCTTTGCCTATGTATGTTTTGCAAATACAGAATATATTTCAGTGCTTTTTTAACAGTAACAATTTTTAATACTATTGACCATTTTAACAGTGACAATTCAATATCACACATTACTTGATGGAATACAGCACATGTATGTATAAAACTTGCTTGCATACTTAAAACACTTATCCATTACTTATAGCTAAAGGTATATCAATTCAGCCAGTGTTAGAAGAAAATGAAAAAAGAAGTGTCATTCCACCTTTCACATCAAAATTTGTTCACATAAATATTCTTTGACAAGTTTCACCTCTGTACGGAAAATTCAGATAAAACAGCCTGCAATATGTTGAGCCGAAGCTGGAGCAGACCAGTCACATGACTACCGGTGCAAGTGCAGACAATTTTATCTCAGCAAACTTCTTTCTTGTCTGATTGCTAATGTCTAGATCAACTTTTAATTGTACTTTTTAAAGTCCCAGTTAGCTTAACATTAAAGTTCACCATCATATGTTCAGTCTTAACATTTACAAATTAGAAGGCAAGATTGGTGGTCCCAGGGGATGAGTAGGTAAGAGGGACCATCTGGATCTCTCTCAGCTCTTCTTAGACCAGGGAAGTCTTTGCCTCCTCACATTCACAATACTGTGGAAAATAACACTCCATAAAATAAGCTTAAGGCCACAGCTTCTTTTCTTCCCTTTTAAATAGACTGGCTTTTGGAATGGCATTATAAAAGAATGGGTCTCCTGCCTTCTTTTATTTATAGTCAAGAATTCAACAGATTGCTTTAATTTTCTGCTGATGAAAATACTACCAAAAAATCAAACAGATAATAACAGTTACTCAGCTTTTCAAGGCTAGCTATGTATTCTAGTTTTGTGTCTGCTTCTTGCTTCTATTTGAATATTCTCTCACTCTGTTTAATTCATTTGGATCCCTTAGTATATCCACTGCATCTCCTTTTTGTGTTTTTTTTTTCTTTTTTTTTTTTTTATTTTTAAATAATAAACATCTGTCCTTTTTAAAAACATAAACTTTTATGTAAGATCCATTTCTTGTCCTTTTAATACTTTAGAAAAAGTAGAAATAATATAAGCTTCTATGGCCATCTCCATCTAATAGCAATAGAAATATTGACCCACCTAGTGTCCAGGAATAATACTATCTAAAATACAATTTTCTTTCCTGTTCTCACTTTTCTAGCAGTATTGACTGGGGTGGTTTATTAGCAAAAAGAACCATTGAAGTGACCCAGAAGTTGCTACTTATGGTTGTAACTTTGTAGAATTTGAGAAAATCCAGTTATCTGGAATTTAATTGACCATGTGTGTTTTCTTTAGAATAGATGATGTGTTACTGGAGCAAGTGACAGTACTAAACCTCATCTCCAGAAGCCTTTCAGCTACTTTTTCTATATCTTCTACTATTTTTTTTAACAACAAACAAACAAAAAATCTCAGGAAAGGAAAACCAACCACAGTTGTTGCACCTTTAATGACAGACCACTTTTAAAAAAATGATCCACTCCTCCAGAGGGTCTCCCTGGAAAATACACTGACCCTCTTTAATATTATAATATATAATTAAAAATACAATATTGACCTCTAATTATGAATCCTCATCTTTGTTATGCTGTTATTTTTTAGTGTTCTCCTGCTTGCACCACTTTGAGTCTCATATAAACAGCCCGAAATATATGAATTATTCTTAATCTTATTTAAAATCTGTCAAAATCTTTAGATGGACACTGTAGTGTGTTTGCATTGGTATATGAAAAATATAAGGGCACTATCAGTAATTCTCAGCATGCCAAATGGTTGTTATTTTTAATAAATAGACGTTCAAGAACCATCATTTTTTTCAGTCATTTCCTCAGTTAATAAAACAGTACCCTGTAGGTTCATTTCTTTAATGATCCAAAACACAACTTCAAGCCATGTTATTTATTATTCATCTACAACTACACTTAATGTCATCCTTGTGGCACAAATGTAACAAGACTGAGTTGGGAAAACATTAGCAATATTTCAGCTGACTGGCTCACTAGATCATGAATAACACAGCTAATGCACAAGGTCATTCACTAACAAAATCTATTTGCTGTGCCTCAGAATAAAATGGAAATATCTATTATCAAGGATGCCACTAGTAACAGGAGTCACAATAAAGCTTTCAGATAGGAGTGAATAGTGACAATGTTAACTTGCCCATTGTTTCTCACAGTAAGTTTTCATAATTCTGGCTTAATGATAACTTTGAAGGTTACTTTGCTACCCTTAAAAATTTTCTTGAAAATCAGCAAAAAAGTGGAAGAATCAGTAAAGCCTGCTTATAGTTTTTAAATAATGTGAACTTTAATCATGTTATAAAAAACATTAGGTTTGTCCTTGGATGGCTGAAGTACAAAATAAGGAAGATAAATCCTTGTTCGACAGAGATAACTGTCCTAAATGCATTTACAGAATTTGCATGTACATGTGTATGTGCAGGTATGCACATTTGATGGGAATTAGGAGAAGGATTTGACAGGAAAAGATCTAAGTATGTTGTCGGAGTGGGAGGCGGACCCAGAGTAATGATGCAACCTCAATATGAGTATGATCGTTCTCCCTTTATTCAA
>BJBW01017935.1:17297-38778 GCA_004320125.1 Scolopax mira | reverse complement strand
CCTTCCAACTCTAAAAATTCAGTGAAATTCAGTGAAGTGGTGGGCATGGTTACGTCTCGCATTGGTACTGCTGGGTCCAGAAGGCAGCCTCTCTGCAGTTCAATATCCAAAGCCAGTGGAGGGTTAAGCTACAGCAGCTTTACAAAACTGTTCTTGGAACTGCTTTTAGAGCTAGTGGGACAGCTGTACTCCTCTGGGATAATAAAATCAAAGGCAATCATGTGCAAATGCTGGAGAAGGTGGTCTTGAGTAAGAAAATGCATTGGAAGAACTTGATTTTCAAAAAAACCTTTTTGCCATAAAAACGATTGCTGTTGGCATTCAATTTTGTCAAAAACACATCTTACCAATTGCATGCGATTGGAAGAGGGAAGGGGAAAAATAATAATAAAGAACAGATCTTCCTGAACAGCTTCTCATGCCTCTGAAGAGTAAAACTCCAGCAAATTTCATCATTTTTTGTTGGAATTTGTCTGTTACTGGTGAATTCGCAGAGACAGTGTTTGCCTGTGGTGATGCTGCTGATTGTAAAACAAAGTGTGTGAGCTTACTAGGGTTCAGGAAATGTTTGATAGCTTTGAGTTTGGCACTGTCTGTGATAGCGTAGGATGCTTGTTTGTCTGGAGAAATAATCCACAAGGCGATGAAGCATTGCAGCTAATTAAAATCAGAAGGAATATTTGAGCTGTTTTGGGGCAATGTAATCAGCTGGCTAGTAAGATTAAACTTTGTGAACAAAAGAGAAATATATTTCAGGTAGAATTCCAAGTGTTCAAAGCAGAGATGCAAAATTCATTAATGTTGTTCTCTGATTATACAGTTAGCCTTTTCCTTGCCCTTAAGTTTACCTTGGCCAGGGCACTTGCAGTTAAATGGCACTGTGAAAATTACTGGAAAACATTAACATTAACTTGTTATTGTAAGCTGACATCATGCTGAGCCTGATGGGAAGTAAAAATTTATAAATAGCTTGTCCATATGCGCAAAGCAAAAATCTGCTGAGTTTCAGCAGTAGCATGATTCATTTATTTGCTGTAGTTTAAGTTTCATCATAAGTTATCTATGTTTCTATGAACTTCATAGTTTCAAAAAGTATACGATACCCACTAGAAAACTGCAGGAACATCAGTGGTCCAAAACTGATGAACTCTGAGGAAATACCATGTATATTTTCTGTGCACTTCTGGCCATACAGTCTGCATCTCACTGGCACGTATGTATACTTTCCGCTGTTTTCTCTGGAGAGCAAAGTGCTTTCAAAAAAGTATACTTAAAGCATAATTTAGTCATTTTTTCCTCCCCACATAAATTCTTATGCACATGCTTAATATCTGTGAAATGGAACTCAAAGGATCTGAGCTAGTCTGTCGCTGGGATGCATCTGCTGTAGATTTTAATTAAATCACTTGCGCTGTTTCTGTGCCGACAAGACTTTCTTCTATAATAATTATTTTGGAATATGGGGGGACAGGGGACGACTACAAAAATTGAGAGGCAATATGCTGTTACATAAGTAAAATCTTTTTCTTCATCATTCATAGAAAAGAACCATAGAATGGTTTGGGTTGGAAGGAACCTTAAGGATCATAGAGTTCCAAGCCCCCTGCCATGGGCAGGGACACCTCCCACTAGACCAGGTTGCTCCAAGCCCCATCCAGCCTGGCCTTGAACCCCTCCAGGGATGGGGCATCCACGACTTCCCTGGGCAACCTGTTCCAGTGTCTCACCACCCTCACTGTAAAGAATTTCTTTCTAGTATCTAATCTAAATCTCCCCTCTTCCACTTTAAAACCATTACCCCTTGTCCTGTCACTACACTTCCTGACAAAGAGTCCCTCTCCAGCTCTCCTGTAGGCTCCCTTCAGGTCTTAGTAGGCTGTTTAGGTCTCCCCAGAGCCTTCTTTTCTCGAGGCTGAACAACCCCAGCTCTCTCAGCCTGTCTTCATAACAGAGGTGCTCCAATCCCCTCATCATCTGATCATACTGAGTTCCTCAGATGTAAATGGAGCCATTAAAAGTGACAATATGCTTGTAAATACGCAGCAATGTTAGGGGGAAGTTGATCCATGTTCACAGAGGCATGTACAGCAACAGGTTAGTACTGCCTTCATGCATGAAGGGGGAAAAGCTTTTGGAAGATAAATATGATCCTGAAAAGCACCACTTTTGGGTTTTTTTTTTTCCATGGGTATAGCTACCTGCACTTGGACATTTAATGTAGCAAATTATTTCTCAAGTTTCAAAAATACTAAATGTTTTTCTTCTGTTTGAGAGATCTGTATATGTATTTTCTCTTCTGTAAGTTTAAAATCATTAGGTGGGAGAAGAAAATTGTTTTCTGAAGCTGCGAGTTTTATTTCACTTTGTGCTGTAATATGAGTTTAGGAAAAAAAAGCATCAAATTGGTGTAGCTTCTAATTATTTTCTCAGCTTGAGTGTTAATGCAGACATTCCTGAGACAGAAGATCACCTCTGCTGAAACCAGCAAAGCTACAGGGTCAAGTAGCTTTGTACTTCTGAGCACTTTTTGTAAACATGTTCGTACTGACTGTGTCTCTTACGTGTCAGCTTCTTAGTGTTAGTGCAGTATCTTTTAATATTCTCCCTAATTGTAAATATCACTTAGCAAACAAGTGTACCTTGGTCTTTTATTTGCTTTTTGTCTCCTTCATGTGGACATGAGCAGGATAACATACAAGGACATAATCTGGGAAAGAACCACTTCAAATTGTTTTATCACCATCCCCCCAAAAAAAGAAAAAGGAGAAGAGCTGTTTAAAGGAGGGGTAAAGCTTTATACCCTTTGAGTTAGATGGATTAAGGCAGTGATGGGTGAGTTTTTATGATGGCAGTGTTTAGAATTGAAAGAGGAGAATTTGTTGTATCTTTCCTACTGTTTGTTCTATCAGAACTGCTGGCTGAGCACAATTTTCAGCTGCTTGCAACATGCAGTCTGGTCTGTTCATTTTTCTAGACTTTCAGGTTTTGGTTTTGGGTGCTGGGAAGATAAGAGATGTGTTTGCAGAGACTAGTAATGCCACTAGCTCCACAGCAGCCTCTTTCATGTCTGGTCAGTCTGGCTGGTTAGAAGGTTGTGAGTGAGACCCTCACTCCTCAGTCAGCTCTGCCTTTTCTTGGCGCCATCTACTTATTGGTGTTTTCTGTTTTCTCATCAGACAATCTGTCCGTAGGTCTTTTGGTTGCACTTCTCTGCCCAGAACATATACCTTTAGTTATAAGATGAATAAAAGCTTTAGAAGTATCTTAAATCCTAATGGTAAAAAAGTCCTAATAATTATAAAGTCAGACTTGGTGTCAGGTTTCTGTGCAAACAGGCAAACCATGTACTGTTAAGAGAAAAAATCAGCTAGGACTTCTGAGTAAAAAACACAGATGAATATGATGGCTGGCAGCAAACTTCATACTGTTTTGTTTTCTCCTAATACAGAATTTCAGTTGCACATGCAAATCCGGTTTCAGCTGGGCTAAAATAAGAAGAAAAACCTACTAAAATAAGAAAAAAAACCTACCATTGCAAATGGTATTACAAGAACTTTGATCTGTCTTCAATTTTAAGAACACGTTTTCAATAGTGAATGTTTTATAGTATATATATCTGAAGAAAGACCCTTTGCTATTTTTCAGCATTTTGTACCTTTCTTAGTTACGGCACATTCATAATTTTCAGATTATTAAACAGCTGTGTTATTCTTGCTCAGTTATATGGAGTTAACTAGTATAGCATTTTTATTCATAACTTCATATGCTTTCTTACCATACTTTACAACTTCTTAATCAGAATATGCTTGGCTGCATTTTAATTAAAGCAACTCGATTCTTTTATAAACCTGGCTTTATGAATTTTGATAGATATATTTGGAAGAAGGATTTAAAAGCCCTACTTTCTCATGAAAAATAAACCAAAATTGAGTAATTAGATGAATAAACGTGCTGACAAAACAAAGCTGAAATTATGGAAAGATTGAATTGTGAACCAGCTGTTGCTTTAAAAGAACAAAAATTTATAGTTTTCAGAAAAATATTTAAAAAGGGAAATATTTCAGTGTGAGACTGAGTTTATTAATTCATACAAAAAACAAATTTGAGGAAGCAATATTCATATATAGTAATAATATAACTTATATTTGGCAGAAATAATAATCTGATTTGCTAGTTGTGAAATTACCATCATGAAATTAGAGACTTCAAAGAAAGGAGGTGGTAGGAACAAAGGGTGATGTCTGTAATAACCTGGTATATATAAATGATCCAGGACTATGAGAGCATTGTAATAAGTGGTGGCTTTTCTAACACATTTGTTTGGGGACAGCAAGAGATTTGTAAATATTTGAAATTCCTCTTCAATATATTGTCATTTAAATATGGAAATAAATTCAGAATACTTACGTCCCCACCCTTACCCCCCCTGCCCAAACACTTTTTTCTCTCTCCTTTTCTCATCATTACGTACCTCATCTGAAGGAAAACCTTAACATTTGTAATAGAGTTGATCTGTCCACACAGTTGCTAAACCTCAGTGTGGCAGAGGATGAATCAGGTGCCGTGAGAACGCAGGGCACAGGGATGCCACCAGCACTTCTGTTTGTCCAGAGTAGCATAAACTGCAGGGACTGTGGTCATACCATACTTGCTGGTGATAAAATGTTATATTTATTTTCCACAAATACAAATTTTTGCAGACCAGGCTGGTATCAGAAGCTAACCAGATACATATAAACTCTCCCGTCTATTTTTTTTATAGATATCATCTTGGAAAACTGGAGAGAGATAGTTGAGGATTTTAGTCCCAATTTAATTATCACACTGGCACTTTTCATGTTTAAGAAAAAAGGGATTTTTCGAGCTTGTTTTTCCCTAGAGATAATTATTGTAACTTTGAACTTTTTATCATCCTAATAAAAATGCCTTCACCTGTCACAGCAGCTTGCCAGTTTTTATCTTACATGGTCTAGAAAAAAAAATGAAAAATTGAACCTCACTTTTAGAATACAGAGATAACTTGGCAGTTGTATTTCTCATACAAGAAAAATAAAACTTTATCTGCCTTTAAGAGAAGAAAAGAAAAATAACGTTTGAGATTTTCTCATGAGCTTGTTAATACTCACGCAAAAGCTTTTGACGGAACAATTCAGAAAAACCACATTTAACTTAGTGCAGTAATCTCCTTACTCCTGCCATTTTGCAAGCACCCTTTTTTGGCTTTCAACCTCCAAAGCTTGGTGAGTGGCACATTTTTCCAAGCTTAGCATTTACACAGTGTTTGCTTTCAGTTGGTGAAACCTCTGTGTTCTTTCCATTTCCTTTAGGGAGTTAAATCATCTATGCTGAGAATGGACAGTTAGGGTGATGCGAGTTTGGTTTTGGTTGGTTTTCTTTCTTTTTTTTTTTTTCAAGAAGCACTGAAAAGAACACTGGGAGCATTGTTTTAGTCTTGCACTTAGGAATGTGAATATTTGTACTGTATACCTAATTTCATCCAAACGTAGCTGAGGGCATGCATGTAAAAGTATTTATTGCTTCAGGTCAGTTTTAAGGGGAGAAAAGTTTAACTTTGCTACTTCACTGAGAAGGGTGCAATTACATAACCTTCAATGTGTTTTTGGAAAATCTGATAGTTTAAAGAAGGCACTTTGTGCACCAACATATTGAAGGCTGTGTTCTCTTTTAAATCCGAGCATGTGCGCATGCACACCAAGTATCTGCCTAATCATTATTTCATGTCTGGAGTTAAAAGTATATTATAAATTTCAGAAAACTTTGTTCCTTCTATAAAAGTAATGCTAATGCTACAAAAATGCTCATTTGTTAGGCAGAGAATGTGTTACAGTAGATCAACTTTGTGGCTGTTAACAGGTGTTGTATTTGCAGTGTCTCTGTACGTATGCAGGAGAACGCTTGGCATCAAAAACATATAAAGGCATTTGCTAGATGCTGTGGTTTATACAACTTTTCATCCACTGCTTCATTATTCTAATAGCGTATTTCACAGCTTGAATATAGCACTTTGAGCTGATATGAGAGCTTCTAAAGATAATGATCAGCATCATATCATATCAAAGTCGATGTGGGGGAGAAAAATATCTCTTCTTGCTTCTCATGTTTTGTATTTTTGACTTAGCTGGTGTCTAATCATTTCAGTATTTCTTTTTTTTTTTTTTTTTCAAAAAACTAATGTGCATTTTTTTCCGCTTGATCATCCAAAATGAAGACTTGGAAAAATAGCAGATAGTATGTCTTTAGGTCTGCTTGGGTACAAAGAAAACACTCAACTTTCTCATGTCACGACAGGGAGACACAGAAAGCTCTCAGTGCCACAACTGAAAGCGTGCTGTTTGGTGGGGGATGGATGTGAGCAGGATAGAAGAATGTGTGTGCTGATTGACCAGCAGGGAACCAATCTGTCTGTTTCCTTTTATTGCCTCTTCCCTTCCTCACTCTACTCTGCTTTTCGCCCTTTTCTTCCCACCCACTCAACCCTCTGCCTCTTAAAGAGCTGAAGAGCAAGGATGAAGCACTGACAATGCCAAGAAGGGAGGGAAGGTATGGGAGATTGGGAATGACTGGAAAGCAGAACACAGCTTCCCTTCATTAGCATGCTGGGTCCCTGGGTTTTGCTAATTAGGATATAGTGTCGTGCCTGAGCTAGCTTTGTGCTTTTGGTTTTGGCTTGTTTCTGGATTATTTTTTTTCCCCTTGTGATATTCAGTACTAAAAAGTCCTCCCATGTTGGAGGTTTTACCTGCAGCAGGTGGCTGATAATTAGTAGAACATCATGGACCAAAGGGTGTCAGAACGGTCAGTCGCTAGATGCTGTTCCCCATTTACTTATCCAAGTATCTGGACCTTCCCATGGCTTGCACTGTTTTAACAAGTGTTGCCCACATTGGCAAGCAGACTGGACAGTCCTGCCTGACTCCTGAACTGCCTGCACGGGGAAAGAAAAGATTTGTGAGCCTCCTGCAGCTTGCTGTCTTTACTGCAGGGTTCCGCAGAACTATGGAAAATACCTTGAGTGTTGTATCTTCAGTCCTGGTGAAAGGACTCCCAACACCTCAAAGGTGGTTTCAGGCACCTTTCTTGGTGTTTAATTCATGTCAAATTTAAAAATATTCACTGTCGTCCTGTAAGTCTTTGTAAATCTTCCTCTACAGACAGTGCAAATCTTCTGTGAAACTACCTTTAAAAAAGAAAAAATGATTAACATATTTTCTTTAGTGAAAGAAACCAATCCCACATACAAAAGGAACACCATGACCTCATTGCATTTATATGTAAGTGAGGAATTTAGTAGAGGATTTTAAATCAAGTAGTATTTTGGACTTGAGGAGAGCTGTATGCTGGAAAACCTTTCTCTTTTATTACCTGTATTAAACAGGCTCATAAAACTTGCTACCTCCCCATGCAAACGTTGGCTGCCTTGTAGCCTTAGATCATGGAGGCTGCAGCAATATTACTACCAGCCAAACAATGACCTGTCACGCATGATGGAAGTATTGAGGTTAACTTTTAGAGATTGCTTGTTTGGTTGCCTCCAGTTTTAGCTTAGATAAAACAAGGCTTTGAATAAAACGTGCAGACATTAATTACAATTTCAAATTTAGTTTAGGCGTTCTAAAACCTTATGCTGAAAAAAAATTATTCCTTTGTGGGGAAAGCTTTCTAGGTCTTTAAAATTTGGTGAAGAGGCCTGAATAAATGATAGAGGGCTTGCACTGAAATAATGAGAAAATCCATATTTTGCATATGACAAAAGTTGGACCAGGGTAAACATTGTCTTTGATGAATGCCAACATTCTTCAAGAGTGAATCAAACTCTTACATGAGTTGCACCTTCTAATTCTACTGCTTAACTATGGTTCATGCCCTCTGATTTTTATCTTCAGAATGGTATTGAAAGGATATGATTCATATAGAGACTGAATTGCAGAGGGATTTTTATTGCCTGTTCAGTACTGAATTTCCTACCTGCACTAATTTAAATCCACAAATTTGATATACTTAACACGCACAGTTCTCCCTCTCTCAAGACCTTTCACTTGAACTATCAAACTGCTTAGGTTTCCTTTGTGTTTAGGAGGGATGCACTTTGGGAGTTGTTTTCAAAGCTGAAGAGATTAACTTAATTTAAGCTTCTAGGAAAAAATATGATAGCCCCTTCATAATTGTGAAGCAGATTTTATATTATTGCTTAGAGTTAAATCCCTTCTCATTCCTGGAAATGAGCACAAGCACAAAAGACTAAAATCAGAAAGGTTAAGGCACCATATGACTTTCAATTAGCAGAGGATATAAAAGGCAGTAAGAAGAGCTTCTGCATATACATTAATTTCCTTTTTAATCCTTTTTCATCCCTTTTCTTCTATAGCATCCATTGCTTAACAGACAAGCCACAACAGGTAGAGAGAAACAAGTAGTAGCGGCAAGTACATTGGTTTTCAATAAAAAGGTTAATTTTGAGTCAATAATTAAACTGTTTTAATAAGCAGTCAGTTGCACAGGCAAGAACAGGCTAAAGAAGAGGATTGAACGTAGAGATTTCTGGTGACACTCTGGAATGTTTGCGGTGTCATGTTTTTGCAAAGTGCTTTGTAGAAAAGGATAAAAATTCAAAATGATCTCGGTAAAAACATCTGAGAAGGTCTGCTGTCAATAAATGATGTTCAGTGCAGGGGACTTGAGAAGATTTTAAAAAAAAAAAGATGACAGCTCTCTTTTCAGGATGTCTCTTGCCTACAGAGCACCTGCTACACAGAGAGATGAGAGTTTATTTGATTGTTCCTGTCAAAGGGGCCTCAGTGGGATTTCTGTGTTTAATAAGTATCTCACTAAGAAAAAATCTGGACTGACTGAATGGCTTCCAGAGAACACTTGTTTACCATGAGGGCAAGGGTGGGAGGGGAGAGGAACACCTTACCTCAAGAGCTTGGATTTTGAGCGTGAAACTCTAGAAGAGGTTGCATACAAATATTTTGGAATCTGCTTTCTTGGCTGTTCAGGATTAGGACAGTCAGGCATTTGTTTCATTGGAGAATGCTTAAAAACCCTTCCTCAGTGTTTGTATGGATTAGATAGTCTCTTGACATCTCTTCTGTTCTGTTTCCGTGCTTATTTGAAACCACTGCAGCTGTTTTTCCACTTGAATAATTTCACAAAAAATAACCCAGATGAAATTGTGTCAAGTTAATGCTATGCAGCAGCGTTTATGTTTCCAAAACAAGCAAACAAACAAAAAAATTTAACCCCGGGAGCAAGTGACAGCTGGAATGCGGGAAACCAAGATCTGAGATGCAAAAATCTGGATATAAAGGTTTTTCTTTTCCCAAAGTGAAATGAAGGCCCCAGCCTGATCCATTAGTCATAAAATTGTCACTTTGCAAGTATGAAGTGCTAATGTTCTCACATGTTACGAGTGTTTCCGTATTAAATGCTCATGTAGGTATTTTCAGAAATGGTCTGATAATACTTCTAAAGCTTCTTAAATCCTGTACATCGCCAGTTTCAATAAATAATGGGGGATGTACTTTTTCAATTTGTGTAGAAATCCTGACATGTCTGTCAATGTAACTTACCTGTGTAGACAAATTTCAAATTTGGAGACTTTAAGGCAAGTTAAAGAAGGAGGGAGCATCAGCTCCCTGTTCCTCCTATTCCATCTTCCAAAAACCTGAGCAGAATCTTTCCCATTTGGGTTCAGTTCTGCCCTGCATATCTTCGTGTTTTTCCCTTTAGAAATTACCTCATCTGGGTGTTACCTCTTCACTTGCATATGAATGGGAAAGGTAAAAACTAAGTGGGATGATACAGACATTGTAACTTGTGTCAGAAGTGTGTGTTATGTACCCTTTCCCCCATGGGGGAGGATGGGTACTACAGGGTCTGGGTTTGGAGAGTCCCTCTCTCCTGTGCAGTTGGTATCAGCTTTCATCTATTGTCCAATATTTCCTTTTCATGCTTATGATCTAGATGACTACACATCCTTCTGTAACCCCATTTTCTTCTCAATGCTTTTCTGTATATTCGATGCTACTTGAAAAGCCTGTTTTTAAATAGTAAAGGAAGGTATCTAAGAACAGAAATTATTTCTGTTATTAACTGTCTGACTGGAAAGCTACGGAAAGGTAATGCTTTCTATTAACAGTATCCTGAATTCTTTCTTTTGTGGTAACTAGGAAGTGTCTGCTAGCCTTTTAAGTGCAGCTCTGGAGGAGGTGGTGCAGTCGGTGCACAGCCCCAGTGCAGGGTCTCGGTCTTCTCTGTCCTTGGAAAGGAAACGTGTGAGCATCTCCTTTGTGAAACCAAACTGCCTGCTGTGTTTGACCAGAGCCCTGAACGAAAGATCTCAGGAGCAGGAATAAAGATGCTTTCCTCTCAGCACTTCAGAGTAGTTGTAGATGACTACTTTCTTTTAAACTCTTTTTGCTTAGTGTGTGGATTTTAAAGACCCTTCCCTGTCTCCTTGGTTGTAGTTGTATGATGCAACCAGCCCCACTCCATCCAAGCTGCTGGCGTGCTCCACAGACACTTGAGCTGGTGCTGCTGAGCAGGGGGCACTGCAAAGAGATTGAAACATGAGGGATGCTTAAACTGGCAAGGGCCACTAGGAGTAAGAGTCCTCTGTGCACTTCACAGAGTTTAACATCTTCCAGCACTTCCTATGGTTTGTTGATTAATTTCTGTGAAGAGTGAATTTTAAAGAATAAGCAATTTAAGGATTTCATCTGTTGTTATGCCAAATAAATACATGTTTTTCTTTGAGTAATAGTTGTTCCGTTTGCAGGTGGTTGTTCTCATCTTACAGATATTTGGAAGAAAAGCAGTGGCTGCAAACTTGAGTTTCAATTCTTTTATTTATTTGTTTTCTTTATTTAGGTTTTTCACTTGCTGCAGTCATACTTAGAATCAAAACAGCTCATTAGTTCGGACTTTCAGCAGGGACTGGGTGACATCATCAACTGTATAGGAACCAAACTGTGGTTGGCTAAAAGGTAAGATAAAACACAAGATATCTATGTGGATGCACATAAGCTACTAACATATGGAGATCTTGGCTGATGGGGTTTTTTTAAAAATTATTTTTTATTTTGGCAAGGTGGACAGATTTATTTCTCTAGAAACATGTAAACTTTAGATGCCTTATTAGTTTGCTCTGTTTTTTTATATTGTTCTTTCAAAAAGCAAGGATGAAAATATGTAAGGATATTTCACCTGTGTGCATTACTGGTTTTCGGTCTTGTCTTAGTTGAATCTCAGGGAAGTTTTATAGTCCAGTCGTTAAAAAAAGTGTGAATGGAAATGCCTACAGAAGCAGACAAGCAGCCTTTTTGAGGATGAATGTTGCTTCTCAGCTAAGAAAAAAATGCCACATACACAAGGATTTTATGTTACTATGTTCTCTGACTTTGACCTTTACAAAAAAGTAGTAGAAAAATGTCATGGCAATTGTTGAAGTTACCAGAAGTTTTCAGCTGCCCACAAGCAACCCAAGATAGTTTTGGAAATATTTTCCTTAGGTTTCTGTAAAAGGATCTTCAGATGACCTACATACTGCAATCAAGAAACTCCTTTTTACTTTTCTCTCACTTTTTTTTTTTTTTTAATCTACTTGATCTCGTCAATTGCTTTTGATAATTCCCACCAGAATGAGAATGAATTGTGAACAGAGAGCACAAGACCTTGCCTAGATAAGTGGGTAAAATATTCCAGAGTACAGTTTACACAATGAAGGGAAGTCACCAGTGCAGCCTAGTGTGGATCTCTGATAAAACAGATCTTTCTTTGTGATCATCAAACGCAAAATCAAAAGTGATTTGGAGAAGGGAGGTGACTAGGAGGCTTCTGCCATTGTTAACTGAGTTGGGCATAATTAAGATAGAGTTGATCTTTGAGAATTACACAAGTAATTCTGAGAGAGCAGGAGTGATGACATAGCAGGTAAAACTTGCTGTGAATAATTGTGAAACGATGCACATGAATAAAGCACTCTGGACTTTACTTGGGGAAAGAGTGGTTCGCTGAGCAGATTTTCTGTTTAAAAAAAATCACCCTGATTCTTGGTAGAGCTCAAGAGATGAGGGGGAAAATATCATAAAAACAATGCAGAAGAAATCCCAGAAAACACCATTATGTTTGTGTATTAATCTGTTTGTATATTTAAATGTTGTGTATTACAGATGTTAGAGTAGAAATGAGAAACAGTAAAAAGACTTGACAGCAAGTATAGAATAGTTTCCAGAAAGGAAATGACCAACTAGACTGAGATATTTTTGTAGCCTGGACAACTGAGGGATGACACAGAAGAAAAATTAATGCTATGAGTCATATGCAAAGGGGACAGGTAATTAGCATCCCTTCTAATTCAAGGTGACAGATTTAAAAGGGACAAAATAATGAAGGTTTCAATGTAATTTTAGTTTAATTGTGGAACTCTATGTACAAAGTACTCTCGCTTTTAAACCTATCTGAATTTTTAACAAATGATTGAACAGAGTCATGAAGAAAAGCCCAGTAAGGTTACTAAGTGTGTAGATACCACAGTTGGCTCAAGATATTCTTCAGCAACCTTGAAGGTTGAGAGAGAGGTTTTGGCAAGCGTCACCATTCGTGTGTTTCCCTTTCCTGTGCATCTGCTCTCTGCTCCAGTTGGAGGCATCATGGTGGATTTGGTGGACTTTTGACTTGACTCAGCGTAAGTGTTTTTAAGTCTTTGAATGAGAGTGGTAATTTACTTAATTAAATTAAATCCATTGATTCTGTTACAAAGAAAAAATCCCAAATGTCAGAGACCACAATCAACAGAAAGGTAGTAGTGCTGTATAATTCAAACCTCTTTCTCCTGCAGACAGTATCTAAGGGCCAGGCTTTCTTCATTACAGATTTTTAAAGAAATTCTGTGTTTTCGTAGTATTTTCTCAGAACTGGTCTTCTTTATGCATCAGTCATATTAGAGATGACTTCTTTTTTTCTTATTAATGTTTCCAGAAAAGAAATGCTAAAAATCCTGGTACATGGTAATAGGTATTTGCCTGAAGAGATGTATTTTCTCTTTCACTTGCCTGCAAAAAGCCACAGCTGTATGTGCTAATATTAACACTCTGTCAGTAGCACATTTTCATTTAGTGAGTTTGTTGTAGCCTACTTTTCATATTCGTGCATTCTCAATTGTGTAGTTAATGCTATACATAAATTTTTTTTTTTTAATGTCTGTTTCCTCAGTAAAATCTTATATTACTAGCATTCAGGTTTCCAGAACTAAGTTAAGGCATTGTTGGTTTTTTTTACAGACTGAAACTCTTTTTGCAGATTTCTAATACACTTTATCATTCTCTCTGAGACCGTGCAGCCATATGTCCTTTGACATGCTTTGAGCTAAGGTGTGTTTTCTTTTTCTTAGCTTTTTTTTTAAAAAAAGTCTTGAAAAAGCAAGTAAAATATCCATGAAATATTTGGTAACCGAATACATTTTAAGCTTAAGACTAAAATAAATTACAAAGCTGAAAAAATTTGCTTTCCTCTTAACTTTCCCCTTGAGATAAATGTGTTGAGTGTGGTGTGATTTAAAAACAAAACAAAAAAAACCCCAACAATCAACCCAAACAAGCCAAGATGTGGTAAAAGATGGTATTTTCTGGTAGCTTTAGTCTCCCAGGTTCAGTGTGCACCTTTACCATTTTTTTTGGCTGTGTGGAGCTGAACAGCTGTTCTGAGATAAATGGTGGGAATGAGGGGAGGGTGGTGGTGGTTTTTTTTCTTATTTTAAAGGAGTTTTGGGAAGTTAATTTTTGATGTTTTGGTGAGTGAGATCTGCCTTCCATCCACTTCTGAAGGTGATGTTTGAAACTTTTCACTTTACTTGCAGTTTTATACTTTATTTTGTGTATTTGTATTTTGTTTTAGAATACGCTTGTTTGTTAGTTGGAAGTGACTTGGTAATGTTGCTGCTTCTGCCCAACCCCAAACCAGTGGAAGTGTGGAAGATGCAGGGAGAAAATAAATTTAAAAATACATAAAATCTGCTCTGTTGGAAGACTGAGGTGATGGAATGAAGTGATGGAAACTTGTCTGGTGAAAGCTTTAAAAAAAAAATCAATATATCAAGCTAAGCCTTTGAAAGACTTCAAAGCTTCTTCATATGAATTTTAAAAAAAGTAGTTTTTAGCTCAACTGTATACCAAGGAGTTATAAGACTAAATCTAGGTGCTTTCTGCTTCATAAATACACAAAGCAAAAAGAGCAGCCTCTGGAGCTGGTAATTTGTTGTACAGAAGTCCCGGAAATATCTGCCTTGTTTCATTTGTAGCCTTTGGCATGGCTAAGTGTTGGTATTGGAAAATTTGTGAAATCATGTCATTGCACAGCTTTGCTGTAGGATGCTGTCTTCCCCTGCTTTTAGTTTGATTTTATTTTATTATTTTTTTTCCTCTTTCCTTCTTACTGGATACCACAGGAGGGGGAAAAGACTTTGAGGTTCTGCCAGAAGTCAAATAACATATTCTGCTAACCTCTAGCCATGTGCCACTTCTTAGCTGAGAGCTTGTCTGCACTGGGAAAGTTTACTTCTAAGGCAGCTGCTTTCTTGAAACTGGCTTGTGTGGAACAGCCTTGTGTAAAACCAACGGGCTTTGCATTTTGCAAAGAGTCACTCGTTGGTCTGGAATGGATGGGCTACACACCGTGTGTGCACTTAGCTTTATAACCCAAATATCCATGCTCTGGGGTGCTGCTGCTTAGCTCTCTGCTTTGTGGATGGGACTGTTAAACACACAAACGAGTCTTGACATAAGGGCACAAGATTCAAACTCACACAACAGATAAGTGCACAAGTTATTCCAGGTTCAGGCTCAAAACCAGATTCACTGTCCACTGAGATGTGCTGCTCGGTTTTCCCCAGACTGGACTCTAGAATGATGCAGCTATAACTTCTTTGAATGAGGGACATCCCACAGGCATTTTATAACAGTTGATGGTCATGGCACTCCAAGTGTCCCCTTTTGTCCCCCCTGCTTTTGGCAGCGCTGTGTGGGTGACAACAGGCTGGCAACCAGTCTTAGGTCCTTCCTAGAAGGAACTTCATGCAAGGTGCATTTTGGCTGTCTGCATGGAAAGCATGAATGTCGTATTGCTGTGGTTCAGGACATTGTGTCTAAAAGAGTGCACCCTAAATATGCCCTTGTTCTTCCTATTGCCCCTTAGGAGACACAGCAGTAATTTCTAGGGAGCAGGCTATTCAAGACAAACAGTGTGTTATGCTCTTTACGGTGGTTGTCTGGAAGTTTCCAGAGTCACATGCATGTCTATCTAGATATAGGTACAAGATGCACATGAACTCTTTGCAAGCAGCTTTGCAAGGCATCTGTGGGGGAGTTTTGGAAGGGGGGCATTGTTTGGGAGCTGCAAGGGGTTTTTTGTCCTTTCAAAACGGCAAGAAGGTAACAACTAAGGAGAATGTGAGATCATCCTTCTGGCAGAGCAGTCCTTCTCTTCATCTAGTTCCCTTGCCTATTTATCTTCTACCACATCAAGAGGAACCTTCTTGTCCTTCCAACACTATGTCTGCCTTTAGCATCTTCCTGTTTTCTAATTTTTCAATTTCTGCTTTAAAACCTACACTTTAAGAAGTGCAGTTAATTGCCTTTGTTCATCAGTGGTTGGAATGTGTTACACCTCCGTGTTCAAAAACTGAAAATAGTTTTAAAAACTGAGTCTGGCTCTGTGAAGTCTATTTACTAGGTTCTAGATAGAAAAGTTAGCTTTCTGTCAGCTGGGCAAGAGCAATAATTCAGGTGTGTGCTCTTACACACAAAACATCAAGGGAATTTTTTTTGTCCCGTTCCAGCTGAAAGCAAAGCATGCCAGTATGAACAGTTACTGCACATCAGGTGCACAGTGGTCATTTATTAATCTGCACTTACTGACCCAGGAGCCCAATTTAGCCTTGTTCATCTTTGCTTTTGAGAGCAGAGTCATAACAGTTACGTCATTGTTTATAAATGTATTTTTCGAGGCATTAATTTAAATCTTACATGCTTTTAACAGGCTAATGCTGGTTTCTGTGCTGCTCTCAGTCTACTCTTTCACCAGTTTTGATAACGGTATCCCTAATGCAGCTACAAATTGTTTATTTAGGCAGCTGATGATTGCTTGGTTTGGAACACTTGCTTTGGGTATCAGTAGAGATATCTAAACATCAGACTGAAATTTAACATGTACTTTGCATAAGATAAAACGTTCTTTGGTTCACAGTTACACTCATAACTTAAATATGAACATTCAGGAAATACTAAGAACTGAATAAGGTTGTTTAAGATGTGCTCCCTCCAGGAGTGCAACATTCAAAGTACATACAAACCACGTAGAGTAACTGGTTTTAGACATAAATCCTCACTCATATCTGAAAATGCTTTCCAATAAATAAACAGAATACTTCTAGTAGCTTACCTTATTGTAGGTGAAGCCCCTGGCGTTAATTGTGCAAAATTCATTAAATTTGCACATGGGATTAGTCTGACCTCAAAGATTTTTAGGATGCTGCTAAGGGATCGCATGCGGTTCTCATTAAGAGTACAAAAAAGAGAACAGATAGGATTATTTTATTAATCCAGTATGCTAAAAACAACACTGACAAAACACAATCTTTCAGTATCATTCACCAAGGACAGCCAGAGCACAGATTCATTTTTCTTAATAGTTGAAACTCAGGATGTTCTTGGTGGTATCACAATGAAATAATAATTGGTGTAGGTTTTTTTTGAAGAATTAAATTTTCTGCCTTTACCAGGGAAACAAACAGCAACATAATAGTCTGGCTTTCGTGGTGGTAGAAAAACTTCAATCCCCAGACGGCAACTCTCCCTATGGAGAAAATGCTTGCTATAATGCAGGGTGAACTGGTCTTATAGAGTGGGCAAGTCAAGGGGACTGTGCACATGGTAATTACTCCAAGAAGATCTGAACAGCACCGAATAGGCAAGCAGAGCTTCTGTTACTGGATGTTTGTATTTCTGTGCGGGTGTTCCTGCACTTCCAGGAACTCGGCAAGGATTACTTGGTAGTGTAGGCTTCATTATTATTTTTTTAAATGCTTTCCGTTCAATGTAGGTCTGTTGGCCATGATGTTCACTGATGTGCTGGTTTTGTATTACATGGTTAAAAATGCTATGAACAAAGTTTAATAATTAAATCCATTATTAATGTCTCCTCAAGAAGATATGAGGAAGGCGGTGCATGTTGATTCAGTGCTGCAGATGTGGGGTCTGAGAGAAAGTAAAGTATGAAGGCTGCTTTTCTAAACTAAATGTACCCCCAAAACCCTCAGTCTGTAGAGTACTGCAGAATTTGAAAGCTAATAACCAAAACAATGCGAGATCTAATCTTTTAGTTAGCTGCTTGTCATTTTTGTAGGTGTGATTTCCAAAAAGCTTTCTTACCTCCATGAGTTAAACATGACTTTCCAGATCTCTCTGCAGGTAAAATGTGGTCTGGTTTATCAGCAAGGATAAGACTCCCTCTGGATAGCCCCCTAAGTATTATGTGGAGTTGACTGTATCAAGGCTGACACATCACAGAAAATGCACTTCTTGGTGTATTTAGAAGATATTTTAGTTGATACAATTGCAGGTCACATCTTGGAAGAATCTGGCCAGCAGAAGAAAGAATACTTTGCAGAGATTTGCCATTCTGCAGGAGGGAGTAAATGGGAAGTTGATATGGAGGGAAAGATATAATGTAAACCTAAAATACATTTGTCAGTGTGTCAGCCTGAAGAGCTGAGATTATGGAAGATTATGGAAGACAAGGGAAACTCAGAATAGGAAGTTGCATAGACCCTGTCCCCAAGTACTGGCTGGCATTAGGATGTGTTGGACTTAATCTAAATTCTTCCCTTTGATGTTGTAGAGCTAAAAGGGGAATTCCAGCCTTAATTGTATGCAAAAATGTTGAGTTGTCAGAAATTACTTTAAACTTCAGAAATACAAGAACTTGTGTAAAGGCTTTTGCAGTAGCACCCTGTATATTAGCTAGAATAAGATGTTTAAGAAACCAATTTGATTTATCTGTTGGAAGCAAAAACTTTATGAAATATTGGTGGATAAAAAGTAGGAGAATTTGGGGTTTAAATTCAACACCAGCAGGCTAATCTGTTTTCTGCCTGCTAAAATACAAAATTTAATAGGTGTTGCTGAGGGGTTTCTCTTGACAGTAACATGTGTTTAGCTCTTACAGATTTTCTTTTCCTTTTAATATGGGGCTCTTCCTAAAATTCTATTGATGAGGTTAATCCTCTGAAAAGGTTTTCCTTCCAAGAATTTAAGGCTTTTTCACCATTTCCAAAGACTCTGGAAACATACAGCATTGTCGTAAGAATGACTTTTTCATTAAAGACCAGAGAAGGAGTAGGCAGTTCATTTAGTTGATTGTTTTCATTTCAATTTCCATAGTGATCAGTCATGCAAGTCATAAGGACGATTCTCCTCTTATTCACAGTTATGAACTGGTCTTTGAAAGAGTTGCCCTTGTAATCTTGCCAGAACTTGTTTCTTTACCTCGATGTTTAAGAGTGTGTCATGAACTTTTTGGACAAAATATAGGCATTTGTTAGACAGCTTTGTAAGTTTTATAATTTTGGCTGGAGTTCTACATTAGCTTGATTCGTGAGCCAAATCTTGTCACCAATTTTTAAAGACTGGGGCTGAGAGTTATCAATGAGAGTGCGTAGATTAGAAGTAGCTAACAATCATTTAAACACTGTACTTTGCTCTGAAAAAAATGTTGTCTGACACATTATGTAGTTATATATTGTTTTACTGCGACCAAAATGATGATGTACATGTTACATATTATTAGCAGAAAATTTGGTTTTGCTTGTTATTTACTAAAGTTATAATCCAGGTTGAGAAATGAGATTAGTTTGTATTAATAAAGCAGCAGTGGCTGAAAGATTTGAAGTCTTTCAGACTCTCCTAAGAGCTTAGAGACTGCAAAACAGAGTTTGTCTGAGACCTTAAGATAGCTAACTACACTAAGAAACCTATATCTAAACTAATTCACAAGAGAGATGTTACAGATTTTTATTTAATAGATATTGATTGGCAGGTTGCAATTGAAATCTGTTAAGTGCTCATTGAGAGTTTGAGTAAATACGCTTTGATTTTTGAGACATTAAATGTTTAGTACGTAAATTGCTCTGTGTTTATAGTGCTTGTTCTGCTAATAGTTTTGCAATATCTGTTCCCTAATGAGGAAAAATATGAGAGAAATAAACTACCTCTTTGGAAAAAATTGAATTTCTATTGACTAGAACAACCAAAACCTAATGTTACAAACATTAACATGAACAGCTTTGATTTCATAATCAGTGACTTGTATCTGTCTTATTTGTGTAACAAATGCAATATACTGTTGTTGTTCATCTCTGAGTGAAGTGATGCCCTTTTGGAAAAAGAGGAATGATCCAGGAGAAAATAGTTGTCATCTTTTAAAGTCATCTGATATAGTGTCATTGTAAATCGGGGGTTTGAGAAGAGAATGAGAATCTGCAGAAGTTGTGCATTAAAATTCGTTGGTACTTGCTCTACATAAAAGGTGTGTTGGCATCCTCATTTATGTATAAAAATCTGAATGGTTATAAACAGTGTCCTGTAATAAGTAGAAATGATGCTTAAGGGCCTCTGGAGCCCTTAGTGGTTAGAGGAGCGAGAGATTGTATATTTAGATTGTTTAAATATTTTTCCCAGTGTTCTGACAGAATTGAGGCCAAATGTGTGAGTTTTCCGTGTTCTTTGCTCCTTGTTGTTTCCCTTGGAAGAAGAGGTAATTTTCTCTGTAATTCATTAATGTTGATCTTCTTTAAAATAAACAGTAATATAAGAGAAACTGAATTTTAGAAGTTAAACATGTGTTCCTGATAGAGTTGAAACCATGTGTGTGAGTACACAGGAGGTCTGTGACCACATATTGCTGATTTCTTCAATAAATGCCAGTTTGGTTTGCATCAGATCTGCCATCCAAAATAAGCAAATCTTAAATTCAGCATGACTTAACTATAAAAGGTGAATCAGACTTTTAAAAAATAATATTTGCAGAGCTCCAAACTGAGAGTCTAGGATTAATTTCATGTTACGTAGACCTAAGCTTGCAATCAGTGGTACTTACAGGCAGTAAGGGCAGAACAGAAATCAAAGCAGTCCCAGGGCTACTGTAGGTAGCCAAAGCCAGCTGGAGCCAAACACAGTATTGCACGTGGAGCTTCTGAACCTGCCCAGACTGATTTACATCTACAGAGAGGGAATATCTCCTGAAGGGTATGCTTCCTGATTCGCCTACCAGGCAGTACCTTGTTGAAAACAAATGGCTTATTGTTACTCTGGTCGTATAATATTCTCTAAGTGCTTAGCCCGGGCCTCTTCAAAGGTATTTGAACAGCAGACTGTGAATTTAAAATGACTATTTATTCCATTAACCATTTTCTCTTTAAAAAAAAAAAAAAATCCCTGGACTCCAACAGCTAACAAAAGGTTTCCTCTTGCTGGTAACTTCAAATCTTTTCTAATTTTAAATTCACATACCAGCGTTGGAAATGAAATTACAAAGAAGCCTGACTACCCTACCCCGGTTACTTATTCAGCATTAATGATAAGAAATTGGCTAGGTTTGGAAGACTTTATTTGCAGGATCTAGTAATCCAGAAATCTGCTATAATGTGTCAAAACTAATAGTATGGAAACTGGCACCTGAATTTTCATATTTGTCTACTGTTCAGCCACATGTACCTAAAATAATAATTAAACAAAGACACTTTTTTCCCCATACTGAAGATATTGTTAGGCTGGGGCTTTGGCAGTTAAAACAAAAATCTGTAGACCCTTTAAAACTTCAGTTCCTTTAAGTTTTACTTGAGTTCTTTCAGTCACCTTGTACCTTTTCAGGAATTTCATGATGATCTACTTAGGAACATAGGGACTCCTTCTATCATTGTTTCATTCTCCTAGATTAAATTAGTAACACGTTTCTTCTGGGCCTTGTTCATTGTGAGCAGTAATCCTTTGTGTCCCTGCCTGTG
The DNA here is from genome assembly GCA_004320125.1 of Scolopax mira. NCBI lineage: Eukaryota > Metazoa > Chordata > Aves > Charadriiformes > Scolopacidae > Scolopax > Scolopax mira. Next base: position 17,702 of record BJBW01017935.1, on the reverse strand, counting down.
CTTCTGAAGGTTGCAGGTGTCTTCTCGCCTTCTATCAGGCAGGTCATGTCTGTGATGATGCTTCCCTTTTACATGTTGCTCAGGGCAGACAGTCTTTGACCTCCCTTCAGTTGGATGTGTTGAAATATTCTGCAATACTGGCTGTTGGTGAAATTTAACTCGGTGTTCATCTGTGAACTCATTTTTATTTCCACCTGGACAGTCAACCTCCAAAGTACATCATCATGAAAGGAGTTTGAGAAACTGTGGGATAGGCTTCTAAGTGCAGTGAGATTCCTGGAGCAAGGTGGCTATAAAATCTATATTCAAAGAAAAAAAGAAACAAGATTGCGACGAGCGAGGGAAGTGAGAGGTTGACTCAATATGAGTGATAAAGCAAGCTTCAATTTTATTACAATACGCTCA
>BJBW01017935.1:867-17144 GCA_004320125.1 Scolopax mira | reverse complement strand
TCAGCGTGACCTTCATTTCTTCCTTGTTAGCATAACTTGGAATTTTCCATTGTGGCCTGGTCTGGCTCGCCCATGCCAGGGCTGACCCGCGCAGGCCCCCACGGAGCCACGGCCGCACTCCCATAGCCATTCTCCAACACAAGATGAACTTCTGAAAATTATTTTGTAATGCATCTGGGCACGGTGTGTAGGGGGCCATTGGGTCTTTGGTACCAGCTTTTTGACTTCCCAGATCTGCTGTCTTTAACACCAACCTACTTGCTAATGTAGACAAAGCATTACTTTAGTGAGGTATGTGCTGATGTCACCGGCCTGCTATTATATCTACGTGTAGTAGTATGAATATTGTTTTGATACCCATTTTATATTTCTCTGTGGACGTACCCTTAGATAGGAGTGTCCTAACTATCTCTAGCTCTGTCCTGTTCAGAGTCACATACAGTTTATCATCTGGATGTATTTGTTTCCATTAATATCCAGGTTAGAAGGGAAATGAATTCATTTTTGGGTTTTGGACAAAAAAAGGAACACTGTTCCAGATGCCTGGAGCTCCACCCCTTGCTACTGCTGTGACTTGCTTGTTTGGAGACAGATTTCCTCAAAGCTTGTTTATGAGAACACCACTTTAATTGGTATCTGTGTTAAAAAAGAAACATCTTGTACTCTTCCCACTCTCATTGTTGAAGTTCTGCACAAACAGGTCATCTTAAATACTGCACAGTGCATCATTTGAAATGTTCAGCATGTGATTTTTGGCTGTCAGGTCTGTTATGCAAATCACAGTTTGATTTCTGCTACAGTCTGAACAACACTAAAATTTCTTGGTTTTGGAAAACTGAGTTTCCTGTTGTGTCCGTCTGGCACAAACGGCTGAGGATTCACTAGCATCACCAAAGCCAAGAACAAACGTTTGGCATGTTTTATGCTAGAAAAGCCTTATTTAAAAATCAAAACATGCATATGCGCATATTCAAAATGAAGTGGTAAATGCTTAAAAGCTGGACCAGAATAAAAAAAACATGTCAGTATTACTGTTGTCATTTCTTCAGAAAAGGTTGCATCAGCCATATTTTTCCCAAGGCCCAGTTTGTATGTTGAAAAATCTTCTTTCCAGTGAAAGGGCTGAATAGTGAGCCCTTTTCAAGGGAGCTGAAGCACGATAGGCCTATTGCGTTCCTCATCGTAACTGAAATCTGTCGTGGCTGTTTTCATCCATTTTACGAGGACTTGTGAGAGACCTCTCGGTTTCTTTTCCTGTAAAGTCTTCAACTGGTCTGTCACACTGTTTACCTGTGGCTTGAGCTCCTAACCCTCTGAGTATTTCTTGGTGGTGTTTTAACACAGGTCTGTGAAGAACCAACTTGGGCAACAACTGGATGCTCAAGATACAGAACACAGGTTCACTTAGGGTAGATAGAAATTAAGTCTTGCTCATACAGCTTTTCAAATATAGGCCATATTAAAATTGCTTTGGCTTCTTATGGTATCAGTTCTTATTGATGTTATCTTCTCTGCAGGCAGGCTTTTAGTTGTTGTGCTTTAGGGCAAGTGGTAACAGGCAAGCATGGAGAAGTTTTGGGAGGTTCATGACTGCTTCACTAGTAACAATGTCTAATAATCTCTGTTTATGCAAAAGGAGGTAAAACCTTTCCAAAAGAGAGAGCCTTGTAGCATGTGGTCTGCCATGTGTAATATGGGTGTCTAATATTGAAGGCGATAAAAGAAAGCATAAGGCATTTACACTTATTACAGGGTTTATTACTGAAGGCAAGAGCAGTGTTTCTGGTAAAAGTTGTCTTTTTTTAAACAGGATTATAGGCTGACACTCCATAGGGAAATACAGCTGCCAAACTTCTACACAAGAACCTCAGACCTTTCATTTTTATGTCATGATCACATATCTTATTTGAAAAAGTTTTTTTTTTGAATTTTAAAGATGTTAGAGTTGATAATGTTTGTTGGAACATTTTTAATTAGCACTTTGAAAGAGTTTCAAACATCAAGATAAGCATACAAAGAAAATGCCAGATAAAATAAAAATGAAATACTGAACAGAATTAGTCATACTTTAAGCCTGTGCTGCTTGATTCTTGAAGTTTTTGGTATAGTCCAAGTGCAGTTTCAGTTATCAGAATAATTTCTGTGTTTTGAACTGCATTTCCTGTTTGTTCACATATTAAGTTATGTTTCCTGGCTGAAATATACAGTGATAACAATATGAAGAAAAATGAAGATGTTAACCTAGTTTTACTTTTCTAATTTGAGAGAAAATTTCTATCGCTTGCAACTTGAAGTGGTAGAGCAGAAAATAGCTTATTACTGATATGCATTATACATACAAAATCACCAATATTCTTGTCTGGGAAAAAAAAAAAAGTCTAATTTTAAAAACATACATAGCTCTGTGGTCCTCATCAGAACAGCACTAAAAAGATGTAGTAGCTACCTTTCATGGGGAATTTTCTTTTATGAACTGTAACAATAAGACATGAAGACTTATTTTGGTTAATGCATTTAGTTACACACATTATCTATAAACAAAAGAAGGACATACTGGTTGCCAGGATTCATTGGATAATAATGTATAAATTGTGATTTGGTGGAATGGATGGAGGAAGGGTGTTGCCATTCTTCTAGTGAGACGTCCATTCAGAATGGACTAGGAAATGAAGCTTAGGTAACTTATTATTTTGCCTAATTATTTTGCATATGCAGTCTAATTTGATCAGTAGTAAATCTTCATCAGTTAAGTAAAATAGACGCATCAAGCTCATGTGTTTCACTGCTGTTTCTGGGCATGGGTATTACAAAAATTTAATCTTTAGTAATTTGATTTTTTCTAGGCCAAATCCTTGTTTGGTGACCAGAGCTGCCTATCTTGATGTCCTTGTAATGCTGAGTACTCACCTAGGAAAGTATCAGAAGCAAGGTGAGTCAAATGAACACTTCTTATAAATCAGATGGTATATCTGTGAGGAAGTCTCTGAGCTCTGAATCTGGAGAAACAACAATATACTACTTGTACTCATGGGATCTACAGAATGCTAGAGTCCTTTAGCTGCTTTGGATAAAAGGACCATTTATTCTGCCTTCTGTAGAGCTAGTCCTGGGGATTGTTGATGAGAAGAATGAGGTACACCTCCATGTCAAAGACTGAAGGGATGATTTTGCAGTAATCCTAATCCTAGAACTGTGTAGAAACGATGAAGAGCCTCTCCAGCATTCCAAAATGTTTTCTGATCCAAGGTTGTAAATAAAAACATAATCCAAACCCAGGAATATTGCTACTTTTTTAATCTTTCCTGAAAGCCACAGAGTTGTTCTCTCATGAGTCACCTGAAAGTGTTTCACAGAAACTGGTTTCTCATGTTCAGAATTTTTATAAGGAGCAACTCTGAGAGTGTCTTTAATTCTATTTTTTTTGCTTGTTTAGCACTGTGAAGTTTTTGAACCACCAGTCAGAACTACCAGTGGCTTTAATGGTGCAGAGTGTTTGCAACAACGTAGAACAATAAGGAATACAAAGGAAGGGAGGAAGGGATACCCTTTCAAGTGTGACTGTGCATAGGCAGCCTTCACTGAGCTGTAACAAGCTTCCTTGTGGGCCTGTTTTGTTCATTTCTCACGAACAAGTGAGTAATAAATTACCTTGTCAGTCCAGGAAGGCAATTAAAGAACAGTTCTTTCATTTCTTTAAAATTCTTAATGACTAATTTTAGCACTGCATTTAAGTCATGGGAACTGTTCTTTATTTCAGATAGTCTTGTTTTGGGGAGTAATCATAATTTTAAAAACAATTTGTTTTGCTTTTCTGCTTACATCTTTGGTAGAAGTAGTTCCATTTTGATTCCATAATTGCTATTTGTGTGATTTCTTGTGAATGCACAGTTTGAATAGTGATAGTTGCCAGGAAAATGAGTCAGTGATGAACACAACTGAAAGGAACTTCTTAAGATAGGTTGATGCAGAATCCAGCCCTTATAAGAGAAGCATAGACATAGAAATCATGTGACAGGTGGGTTTCACTATACCACAGGAAGACAGTCAGGGTTATCAGGGATCCTAAGAGACAGGTCTGATCTCTCATGTCATCTGAAGAGTCATTCCTCTCTCATGACTCCCAGATATCAAAATGTACCTTTCATTAAAGGAAATTTCCAGATCACGTTGCACTGTAGGTCTTCTTCTGCCAGGTACTGAGCACTGTGTCTCTAGGGATAAGGTTTTTTTGTGGTTCTTTAATGTTTGTTTTAGGTAAGCTATATCTACCATCAATAATCCTTATGTTACAGTATGTATTTACTTATTTTCAGTATTTATACAGAATAAATTTTCTTAAAACCTGATATGCCTTTGGCCTTAGTGATCATCCTTTGCAATACGTTAAAAAGTGTAGCTGTGTATCACATCTAGAAAATAAGCAAAAAGACACACCCCCTCCCAAGCCCCCTTCAGCCATGTTTGGGCTCATCACTCTTCTTTCAGTTTGAGTACTACTTTTTTTTAAGATAGATCCTCTTTGGAATAATAATTTTTCACTTTTGTAAATCATGATCCTTTACCTCTGTTAATCTTCTTGATAATCTGAATCATCCCATTCTTTCTGTATTCCCTTCATATGAAGTTTTTTTCATCTGTTTCTGATTATTCTCCTCTCTCACCCTTCAACTCTAATTTTCGTATTTTCTTTTATGAAGGAACAGCCAGTGTTCCAGGTGAGCTCCTCATTTGTTTACTTAGTGGGCATTACATTTCCTTTATCAGACTCTTTCCCATTTCAGTTATCTTCTGATTTTTTGTCTGTTCTGGTTTTTAAACAATTCCTGCACATTTGCAAAGGCTTTTCTTTACCTCTCTATACCAGGAAGCTCCCGTCTCTTTTTTTTTTTTAATGCCCCTGACTTGCAAATAGCCCTTTGAGCCTGAGGGGCTGCACCATGCTGTGGCTGCATTACTGACTCTACTGGATTCATTTATTTTTCAAAGCTCATGTGGACCGTTCCAAACCTGAGTGCTGCAAGGTATAATTTCTGTAGAAAGAAAGCAATTATTTTTGCAGACTTTCTGCTCAGTGATAGTTCATTAGTATTGTCTTCCTTAAAAGTTTCATTTCTATACAGGTTTAACATTATATATTGCAGGCAATATCTACAGAGAGTAGAAGCCTAGAGTGGAAATGCAATTTTGGAATCTTGAAGATACATTAGGGACAATTTTATGTATCAGAAGCCCTTCTGAAATAGAGGAATAATATGTTTATATTAAATAGAAACTGAGTGTCCCGTGACACAGTAAGAAAAAGACTAAACTCAGCGGTTCAGAATGAATGTTTTGAGTCTCATATTTAAATATTCTATAAGGAGTAATTATTAACTGAAGCTCTATACTTTTCTGAGATTAAATGTCTTATATATGTGTATCTCTGGTTATGAGCCAATTTTTCTGTTTTAATCTTGATTTGTAAAGTTGTTTCAATGAATAAAGGGTGAAGGACAAATCCAAATAAAACTGTTTCTTGATGTGTTTATCTAAGAGGCCCCAGGAAGTGCTGTATATGAGTTCCAGGCTACAGGCTGAAACTGATTTTCATCAACAGAAACAGGAATGCAATGTAATGAGCCTGCAACTGGTTAAAATCAGACCACTTCTAATTGATTATGCCTGTCTAAAGGGGCTACAATTACAAAGAGATTTTCAGAGTACAACCCTGCCTAGGCCTTTCCTACATTACGGTTATTTTCTGTAAGTGATTTGTTGTCTTCAATTAATAAAATCTGTCTCTTAAAGTGCAGGACAGCCCTTGGGGAATTTACTTCACAAATTCAAAACAATTTGAAATGTTGGATAAGGCAGGCAGGGAGTAATGGATACCAAAAGCATCTTGTCCAGCTAAAAATTTATTGCTGGCCAAATGATGATTATTTATCTTAAAGCAAACAAAAAAAAACCCCATAGTTATTCTGATTTGGATGGAGGTGTTGCCTGATTCATGTCACTGTGAAAATAGTTTTCTTTCCTTAAGCTGATAGGCAAAATCTAGAGTGTTTTTTCCAGTTCCTGATGTGCTTAAGGGTCTTCTGATGTGCAGAGATAATACATAACGCCAAGACTATGTAAACTTACAACATCTTTTTTTTCAGATACCATTTGTTAGATACTCAGAAAATCTCTTGTTAGAACTCAGAAAAAAAACTCAGAAGAATATATAAATAAAAATGCTGTTTGCCTTTATTGAGAGCAAACAAAAGCTATTTCCAGATATAGGATTATTTGATGAGCTAATGTCTATTATCAGTATCAATAATTATTAATAATGCCCAGTGAATTTGCTCTTGCAGACCTCTTTGATATACTGTCACCACAGTAACTATTCTCATAGATTCAGAATCACAGACGTCCGTGGCCTTTTCAGTCTAATGGGTAGAACAGAGCACTTTTTGTCCAGAGGCTTTTCTGGCACTTGTACCTTGCTAAAGAGCAGTTAAGTTACTATATTCCAGAAGTAAACCAGCACCAGAATGGGTGGTGTAGGAATAGAAATTCCCAAATTTCACACTTCAGAAAAGTACTGAAGGAAGCAAGTAACACTCGTTAGGCTTATCTGCAGGGTGAAAATGCCTCTGAGTCCAGGTGACGTGTGTGTGTGTGTGTGTGTCTGAGGTTGTGTACTTTTCTCTGCACTCGGAGATGGGCTTTGCAAGGGACAGAATCTGAGAGTAGAGACAGGCTGTGCTGAGGTACAGTGTTTTGGTGGATGAGATTCCTCTGTTGAGTATGTGGACTTTTGACAGGACCCCTCATAAACATTCCTGCTTTCAGATCTTCTGTAAATCGGTATCTGAAGCGAAACAATAAGATTGAGTATTATTGTGATCCTGGTGCGGGTAACACAGGAGCCAGAGCGGTGCATTGCAGTGAAAGCTCAGATCTGGGATGCTCTGTCTCTCTGAAACAGATGAAAAATGCCACAAGACAAAATGGTCGCATTTTCCTTCTTTCTCACATCTCAGAACAGTTTTCTGATATGATTCTGTCAATTCATGAAGGGAAAAATGGATGCGACTTGCTGAGATACGCTTCACTGATAAAAACGTATTTCGCCCAGGGTTGTGTTCCGAAAAAAAAAGGCACCTGTTGATAAGTGTTGTGTTTAGTCCATAAAGCCCATCAACGTAAGTGAAATGGAATGTAGAACAGAAGTTGGGGAAAAGATGAAAGAAAATTTTGCTAAAGATAATCCTTGTGAATTGTTCTTTTATCCTACATATATGCTGTGAATCTCCTGTCTGGTTTAGCCTATTCTCAAGTATAGTGTCTTCAAAATTCAAGTTCCATGAGAAAGAGAAAAGATTTAAACAGGATGTCAAACAGGATGAATCTGTGATTTAGGAGAAGCTGCCATTTGAAGTCTAACCATGCATTTTTGCTTTCTACGTTTGAGGTGGAAGAATTTATAAAAGTTTGAGATTAACCAAACTCCACTGTTGTCGTCAGTGGGAACAGTAACTCAATATTTATATAATTAATCCTGTTCATATATAGACTGTTTTGATATCAAAATGGAGCAACCTGTATTCTGCTCACTAATATATCCTTTTCTTGAGTTTTGGGAAAACAGCCTTCCATTTACTTACTATCTTCCAAACAGCTAAACCTTTAGTAGATGTACTCAGTTAAGATTCTTAAATCCCACTCATGAACAACAGAAACAATTGCAAAAAATACTGTGCATCACATATTTCTGAGAGAATCGGAAATGAGATCAGAAACATGGGCAATTATGTACAATTGTCACCTGGTTTTGTCCTTAGTTATACTCTCAAATATGACAGAATACTGTGTTTTAAATAGCTTATATTGGAAATACCATTCTTGAAATTATACTTATCCTTTTTAATTAGAAGTTATATAAGGTATTGGTATAAATATGCATTATCAAACTTCTAGATGCTTTCCAGTGAAAGCACAAATTGTTTTTTAAGCAGGAATCTCTTAAATGTTTTGCCTGAATTATAGGATTTGTAGACCTTTTAAATAGCATTTGAAGGCTGTGTGCACTTTTTTCTATACTGTACTTGTTACTCTTTCTTATTTTGAAAAGAAGCTAAATGGCAGCTGAAGTAAGTATTTCTTAAAACCCGATAATATTTAAATGGTAAAAATTTGACAGGAATAACTAAGTTGGTTGTTTTAGCCATACTTTAGTTTCTTTACCTAGATCCCTTAGAAGTGTGGCCAAATAGTTATTTGAACAAAAATGCTGGCAGCTTGTTAATACATGATTTGGTTATGTGGTCTAATTATCTTAAACTTAAGAAATTCCATCTGAACAAATTACAAGTAATTTTTGTTTGTTATGTCAAAATTATACATACTTTGTGTGCCAGTTTATTGACTGGTGCACTTGGTCAGTGTTGTTATTTTGACTCAAGGAAGGTAAAGATTTGAAAGATAGAATCATCAAAATGGTCTGTGCCGACGGACATTAAATTAGTCAAAAAAAGTCAAAATGAACTGTAGTTGGGTACCCAATATTCTAGTTCAATGCAGACAGGGGAAGGAGGAAGCTGAGGATGACACTGTTGGAGGTCCAAGAGACAGAGGATGACTGGGAGTTGCACAGACAGTAACATGCCAGAGGTAGGTCAAATGAGGGATGTACTGTGTTAAGGTGTCCCCAAGTCAGCACAAAAGTTGAGTGCAAGACAGAAAGACAAAGGAAATGGACTGAGGCTGAAAGGAATAGATGTTGGGAGAAAGGAGGTGGAGATGTGCAATGCTAACGTGTGGTCAAGGAAATGTTGATGGTAGAACACATGGCACAGACGTGAGAGGAAGAAAGTAGAAATGTTTTCAGAAAGGTTGTTGGGGGGACAGTGAAAGGAGGAGGGTTGTGGAGGGCAGAGCATGATGTTGCTGGAATGCTGTGTTGAACAGGGCATATGGAAAGGTGTTACAGGAAGTAAGTGCCACTAGCAAAAAATAGAGTTAATTGTGTTTGTTGTTGTTAGCAGTTAAAATTCTGTGCCCACCTGAAGACGGAGACTGCTCATCCTTATGAAATCTTATTTCAGGTTCTCTTTAGATTCCACCATGTACCACTGACTGACTTGCACTGTCTCCATGGGATTTTATGGTTTTGTATGAATGCAAAAAAACATGCAAAAAAAAAAGTGGAAAACTTAGTGCTGTCCCAAAGAGGAACTGTAAGAAAAATAGTAGTCTCAGTGTCAAGAACAAATGCTTTTTCCTTTCCCTTTTTTTTTTTCCTTTCCCTTTCTTTCTCTTTTCCTTTGAAAACTTTCTCTTATACTGCACAAAATGGAACTGGATGCTTCTGTCCTCAACTATATTTTATCCATGGATTCTGTTAATCGCTCATGTTTGTAGTTTTGAATTGTGTTGTGAGTACTGATGCTTAGTCTCTGATGTCAAAGATATTGCAGATGTGTTTAAAAGAAAACATCCTGCTTAAAATATGCCCTTTTCCTGATCATCAACAGTTTTCTTAGTTCCACATTGTAATAAAATATGCTTTTTTGTTCTCTTTGGGATTTTTTTCCATTTACTAGTGACTTTGCCTAATCCGCTTTTAATAAAAAGGGAAAATATGAAAGAAAATACTTTTCCTTAATACTTGTCTAGGAAAATCTCTTCTTGGCACTGATTACTTTTCAGCCTTCTCTCTATTCATATGATCTCTTCAGATATCCTTGAATAGGTCGTAGTTTGTGAGTGTAAAGGATTTTAACCTCTTCTCAATCCATAAATAATTGCAACTTTTTGCAGGTTTTGGTTAATGATGATGACTATCCAGATTTTTGATGTTTAGACCCCCTTCCCATAACATTGTAGTGCAGATGTAGCAGCATTTTGTTCTTGTAATTTTTGTCTGACTTTCCAAAGCATCAGTAAGTTTTCTGATGTTGGCAATAATTTTTTCTCATATCTCAATGTAGTGGACATAAAGGGTTGAGGAAGACTGTGGGATGATCATGCACTATGTTGAGGGGAACCAAGTTGTTGTGTAAGATATGTCCCATTCGAGAAGAGAGCCAAATTTCTTCCTGTCCCACAAATGAAGCAATCCTTTAGTGGGGAAAAAAAAAATTCCACTTAATTCTTGGGGGCTTTTTTGCATCTGTCAATGCCCTGGACAAGACTGCTGTTTGCCAGGATCCTTATTTGGCCAGCCAAAATTTGTTCTTCCTTCTCACAGCAGCTGGTAATTCAAACTGTACAGTGATTTTTTGTGCGTAAATAAAAGTATGTCTTTACTGTATCTTAACAACAGAGACAGATATTTACTTTCGGAACCAGTGTGGTTTTTTGGTTTCGTCGCATATTTTGATGTAAGCCAAAGAAAAGAGTTTACTTAAAGTTAAGCAGAAGAGAAAACATTTACATGAAAGCCAGGAAAGATTTCTTAGTTGAAAGCAGGAATATTTCCACTGCATTGTAATAAGACAGGGGCTTTCTTTCCTTCTTTACATATTTGTGTGAAAAAAAGAGTGTTGGAGAGCATGTGGAGCACAAGACGAATGCAGAAGGATTTGCTCTATGGCATGCTGAGGCTAAGCAAATATGCAGACAGTCTTATTTTGTTGAAAGCCTTGCTGTTGAGACATCCAGTTTTAAAGAGACTTTCTGTAAAATAGATGAGCTGCGGTGTCCAGTCTTTCACAATCACATGGGAAAACCAGAAGTCATCCAGGCGGCTTCCAAACCAGAGGCAGCATCAGATATATACAGAAAAAGAGGATCTGTGGCAGAAGACTTGTGTTGCAGTCTCTGAAAACTAGTGGTTCTGGGAGTGAATAGCTCTGCCGTGTTTTTTATATGAACATAATTTTTCTCTACAAAGCTGAAGAGGAGTGAAGTTATTCTGTCCTTGCAGAATTCAAATAAAGGTTTACTGGAGCAGATCTGAAGCTCCGTGTGTGGCCAGCTTCTGGCATCAACAAGAAGGGTCACCAGGCTCTAGCAGGGTTGGCAGTGGTGGCACCAACAAAATAGAAGACCCAAATGTTTATCTCTTTTTGTCTACCTAATACTGCTCTCACATGCCTTGCCCTAGAGCTTTGACCCTTCCATCGTCTTGCTTTTCATGTTACTGCTTGCACATAGGATGGTTATACCTCAATGTAAAGCAATGTTGGTAGGAAATAGAAGCACTTCTCTTGCAGTAGACTTAGAAAAATACTTGGTTAGAACAACTGAGTTAGTGGATTTGTGCATTGCTGAAATGCAGCTGAGGAGGGAAGCACATAGAAAGCCGGGATGATGCTGGGCTCCAAAACTGAAGCTGTTTCTCTTCTTGAACTGAGACACTTGAACCTTTTTCTTTCAACTGCCTGAGATTATTTCTGTTGTTAAACTGGTGTCTGTGGAGTCAGGCTATGTAATAACTGGGACGAAGGCCTAATCCCTCTCCAAGGCAACCAGTCGGTTCAGAAATTAAGGAATTCTGGTGGTTGGATACTTGATGACGCAGGCATTAATGCTAGTTCGTGCTATGTACTGCCGATGCTGGTATGTACTGCCAGTCTGTTTGGAGGGGTTTTAGAAAATGTAGCAAATAAATATACAAGTTTGCATGTTATGAGATGAAAGCCATCTGTGTCATCTAGAAGGTTATGCTGTGATACGGGTTCACAGTGATATGGTGATATTGCAGTTTCTTTGACTACATCAAGTCCGTTTAGGAAAGAAATCATAGTGAAAACATGAATGACAGAACTAATGGTTAGGTAATATGTCTAAAAATCTCTTTCAAATACCAAATTTCTATGAAGCTTGTCCAAAATTACTCAGAAAATGCTTCTGCCTTATATGCTAGACAGTGTACAGCCATGTCAAGTTTCTTTGTAAATGTCAGGCAAATTAAGATGGCTTTGGAAGAATTTGAATACGAAAGGACAGGATATCTAACTGTAAATAGAAGGCTTAAGGCAATGTCTTCACAAGAAACAATACGAATTCATATTTGTGTTGCAGCTTCATGTCAAATTCAGCAATTTAATAGTAGTATTTGGATAGGCTTTTAGTAGTATTTAGTGAATGCTTGGTTATAATTAGCAAAGTTATATGGCAATAAATTGTCTCCTTGTAGATACTGAAGAAATCTAAGTGAGTTTGTTTTAACCTTTGTATTTACCTTTCATGCATTTTGACATTTTAAAAACCCTAAACTTCTAACATCCCTTAACACCTGTGGCAGCAGTGGTCTCTTCTGTGCTTCATGTTTTTCCCATACTTGCATTTGAATTTTTTGGGATATATAGCATATTAATTTCCTTTCAGTACAAGCTACACAAACATCTGAACTAGTCAAAAATATTGCTTCTCAGTATTATAAAATTATTCATTCCTCCTGATGATGAAGGTTGAGCTTGAAGCACATGAGGACTTCAGCCTATGTGTGTGTAACAGAGGACTATTGATTTTATTATTTTTTTTCTTTCATTTTTTTTGTCAGCATTGCCAACTTTGCTAAAGCCTTAAACCTCTGGCATCATAGACAGCAGTGACCTTTCTGTTCGCTCCAGGAGGTGGCCAAGCACTAAAGAAGGTTCTCGGGGGCAGGTTGCACCAGTGTAAATGGCTGAAATGTCACAGTTCCTGTGCTGATACCTAAGAAGGATTACAGTGCAGTGCCTTTCTTCTCAGCTGTGTTAACAGTTCAAAGTTAATAGGCATAGGAAAAGCATACCAGATCTTTTTTAATCAGTTAATTCTTTAGGTTGATACACATAGGGCAGATCTATTTAATTAGAAGGAGCATCTTCTTAGTAGTAACATTTTCTGACTAAAGCTATCAAAAGTGTGGGATTTTCAGTATTATCAGAATGGCCCTGTCATTGTTTCTCCTGGTTTCTGCTGCAGCTGGGTAGACTGACATACAGCACTTTCTCCAGTCTATTCTCTGATTTTAAAGTTATTCTATCAAGTATAATATGATTGCATATTTGTATTTGGTGCTTTTTGAGGTTTCTAAACCACCTGCATTTTCCCCCAAATATATTTAATACAGTTTGAGCTAATCACTTTCTACAATGGTAGTGCAAAGCACATGCAATTTGCAAGACTGTATTAGTGGCTTGATTTAAGGAAATACTTACCAAGCAGCTGTAATTTGCAAAGATGACAGGCAATCTGCAAAGTATTGTAGCATTTTTTAAGTTGTTTGAAGTTCTTGTCCCATGTGTTAAACAATTCATACTTTTTAGAAAAGTTTGTCGTCTTATTTCTGTCTTAAATATGAGTACACACGATATCTAGGAAAGCTTTCTTATAATTCAGAATCACTTTAAAATGGAGAACTATGTTTTAATTTCATGCCTCAATTTACTTTGTGTTACATTCTGCATACCTCTTGTTTTTCAACTTCAGAATCTCTTCATGGTCTGGAGCAGGTGGTAGCATCATCTAGTTATCACTTAATTTTTTTTTTATTCTCATTTCAGAAATGCAACTGTTTGGATTTTGGGAAGAGATGAACAGAGTTATTTCAGATTCTGAATTGGCATCCAGTATTCCCCACTCATCTGCGCTACCAGGACTGATACAGTATCTTCAGAGCATCACCAAACTTGTGATATCAGTGCTGTGGGTGACTGCAGGTCCCGACATCCAGAACAGCAGTTCACCTGTTGCAAAGAAAATAGCCAAGCCACCATTGTCCATAGTCCATCTTCTTCACTGTGAGTTTCATGAAGTACGTCTGCTTGTGTTGGAAGCAATACTGCTCTGGTTAAAACAAATAAATTCCAAGGAGATTGCAGAAGAAGGAGGAGGTGTATTGTGTTTAATTGCTGATCTGGAAGACACTCTTCTCACAATGGCTTTGAAGGAAAAGAATCTCCAGTGTTTTTGCAAGGTAGGAGGGTGCTATTTTGTTCACATTTGATATGTTTTCAGTAAATGATATTCTAATTTTTAAAAATATATTTAAAATGCATGGTGTTTTTTAAATAGTACATGAGTGGGTTTGGGTTTTTTAACATTGAATAGGAGCTGTGCTATAATTCTGTACCAGATGTTCTTGCGGAAAAGCAAGAATTTCCTCTTTCCTTTCTTAGCACTGTCAGGTGCTGAGCACCTTTGTGCTCTTGGGATAGGGTTTAAGTCACTGTTTTATTGAACTCAAATGTACACATTCATGTTGAGATTGTTTGTAAATTCTTTGTGAATTGTTTATGCAGGTGCTGGAAATTCTTTATAACATGGATCTCAGAAATGTGCTTTCAAAGACTAAATGCTCTATTAAAATGAATCCAAATGAGCTCTTATCCTGGAGTTTAAACATTGTAGATACCTCCAACAGGTATGGTCTGTCATGCTCACTAAAATACTTATATTTTTAAAAGCTTTAAATGTTGAAGCATTCATTTATTGGGTTTGGACTTGTCTCTTGATTTAAAAATCCATGTTTCAGAAAAGTGAGTGTGGCTTCAGAGAGCTTTTGATGAGAATTTATCGAGAAGTTACACATGGGTATGAATTATTGAAAAGGTCCACAAGTCATACTGGCAAGTATCCTGTAAATGCCCAGTAATGCAGTTGCTGAAATAAGAAGTTACTCTGTCTGTCAGATAATAGCCAGTTACCATAGCTCTTCCTGAAAGGTAACTGGGAAACACCTTAACACAGAACTGATGACCTGAACGTTACCTGCCATCTGCCCTGTCCTGGTTTATCTGCAAACGATCTGTAGAAAGAGTGACCCCTCTGGTTTCACTGGCAGAAATGGTTAACCCAAATCCTTTGGGTTTGCATTCATTAATCAGACTGTAAAATCAGCAGAAACTGCTGAAAATGTGGAGCCAGTTTGTACTACGTACTGAATTACAAGCTGTGTCCATCCTTTTATAATGGAATGGACAAACAGGGTTAAATTGTCCAGGCTCTAAGGGCAAGATCATCCTGTTTCTAATAGTCTCTTATTTTAAGCCATATCAATATTGCATCCCAGTATTACCAATATAGAATATTTAGGGTATAGAGCCCTAATTTTATAGCTGTGCACATCTGCTGCTCATTTGCACTAAATTTTTCACATTTAAATGATGATGCCAAGTGTTTCTTTCTGGAATGAAATAAGATACTTGTGGTAAAATCACATTGACTGGTGCTGTTAAAGGAAAATAGCTGAAATAGCAGCCCTTACTCAGGTGTTACCTTTGCCTGAGGTGAGACCAGCCCGTCGGGAACCACAGTGCCCAGTGCCATGTCCTTAGGCCCTGCCGGGCAGCATGGAGACTCTGGAGCTGGCAGTTGGTGTATTCTGCACTGGTAACGTTTCTAACAGCTGTAAAAGAGATATTCCTGGAGCTTAACACCAACTCAAAGAGATACTTTTGTTTACCATTTAAAACAGTATCTGGTTTGTTTGACTTGGGTTCCATTTTCAAATGTTATTTTCTGTGATAAGTGTGCAGATAGAAAATAATTGTGTATCAGCTGAAAACTTAACTGATGTCCAAGCCTGTAATGTAAAAATTCCAAGTGCTCAGCTTGCGAAATACCTATGGGTGGTAATCAGAAATGATTAAGAACTGGCTGGGTTTTTTCTAGAGGTGAAATGATGGCAGAAATAGCTGCTTTTTTTTATATGTCCTTTGCCTTGTTTTCTCAGCACTGAAGTTCAAAGCATAGCATTCAAGTTTGCCTCCAAGTTGGTTATCCATCTTTTGCAGAACCATCAACAGGTAAGGAAAATGGGGCTGCTTTACAGTTTTGTAAATCGGAAGTTTTTGATGATTGGAATAATGTGGCTTTCTTTAGACAGAAGCCCCAAGCTTGTGTTTTCTTGTCCCATTGCATCTTTTCTGGCATTATTTCTTCTTCTCCAAATACCCTGCCACTTTCTGAAATGAAACAGCCATGAATATCATCTCCAGTATATCCCTTTCATACTTCAAGTTAAACACATATCTAAATTTTCCTGATGGGTTAATTTCATACTTCTGAGAGCATCCAAAATTAGTCAGTATAATGTGGAAAGAGAAATGCCCGTGGTGATTAACACATGTACTAAATCCAGTCCATTTACTGAAGTGCAACTTTGTTGTGGTTTCTGGTGGCTGAGGAGGCAGCAGGAGAGCAGATCCCAGGGGAAGGCACCAACCTGAAGCAGCGACTGGGTGTCGTTCCCTTCCTCGCTGTGCACAGTACAGGCTTGCCAAGTCTCAGCCTGAAATCACTGTCTGAGCACACCAGCCTGCTGTCTGCATGGAATTTCCTCTTAAAATTTGTTTTGAAAACATGCGAGTAAA
>BJBW01017933.1:0-11103 GCA_004320125.1 Scolopax mira | reverse complement strand
CAGTTTTCAATCCCCCTCGCTGTCTGTTCTTCTAACCCCGACCTCCTAAGCTCACCTGTGAGGATGCTGTGGGAGACTCTGTCAAATTTCTCCAAAGTCCTGAGCAGGAGGGTTTCCAGCTCACTGGTAGGCGAGGACGGAGACACTTCAGCTTTTTGTTTGATTTGGTGGATAGTGAATTTTTTTTAGATCTGCGTAGCTTGTTAATTATACTTTGTACATTATCATCAAAATACTGTGGAGATCTCAGCCCTTTACTGTCTTAGTCTATTCGACGGTGTCAACAGCCTGCAAGGTTTTGGTTGTTAAATGAAGCACACTGCAGTCACGGTGTGGCTCCGGAAGAGAATTAGGAAACACAACCGACTTAGTGAAATGAGGAGGGAGAATTTTTGTCACAAACAGCAGGAAATGCAGTTTCAAAAAGTAGTTAAGAACTCCAAATAAGATGTGAAGAGCTTCTGGCTGTATTAACAAGTTTCACTTTCTTAAGACAATACTGTGGCATCCCCAAAGAAGTTTTTGAATATAGAAGAGAAACATTAAGCCTTTGCTCTTGTTATTTCTAGCCAGTTTTCTTAGACAAAAGCTCTAGGGCAAACTGCTCTCCACTGCTGGAAAATACCCATACTTTACTCAAAGGGTTAGTGATTTTATAGCATGTATTTGTTGCCAACTCTCTGTCATTTTACTTTCCAACTAATTTAACACATCTTGACTCTGAAGTGTTTTTTATTTTCTCCCCTGCTGATATCACAATGTCAGAGATCAAAGGCTTGGTTCCATCTTCCAGCTCATGGTACGTTCAAGTAAATTACCAGATAGGTTACAGCCAATCTGCAGCACTCACCCAAACACGGTCACGAGCGTCCCAACAAAGCTCCCAACACATCCCAGCCTCAGGGAGACTGACAAGCTGGGGCTGGAAAGGCAAGCTAATGAGCTATGGAAATGTGTCTCTCCTACCAATCAAGCCAAAAAGAAATCCCCCAAATCCTCTGGGGGCGAGGGGATGGGGTGGGAGAGAGGGGAAGGAATAAAAAAAAACAAAAAAAGGTACAGGGGGTTTCTTTGAGCTTGGTTTAATAAAGCTAGTAAAGAGATTTGTAAAGCTTTGGCAGGTCTACGTGGTTTTTTTTAAACTTATTCTTGCCCACACGCGTGAAGAAGGACTTGCAGAGCACTCAAAAAAAAAGAGAGAGCAAATGTTTAGTAGAGACCAGGTCAGGCATTTCTAGCTCACCTCCCTACCCCTCCAGCACAAGCTAATCCTCCTTTGGCACCGACATAAAGAAATGCAAACAGAAATCCCTTCTGTATTGTCTGCCTGCCTGGAATACAGTCTCTGTAACCTTTCATTGAAAACCCCATGGTGTGAAAATGAATTCAGTGAACACATTTCACTGCTACAGTAACTTACTCTTTCACAACAAAACACAGCTGACAGTTCAGCTTTATGACCTACATGGGAGGAGGAGATGTATGTCCATACAACACGTGGCAAACATGCAGAGAAAATGAGGAAGAGCTGGGTTCTGACGTGCAGTTTGCACCAATACTTCAGAGACCTGCGACAGCCTTCATAGTGTACATGGACAATGGAAGCAGGGAGAATTTTTCTCAATTCCATTTTAGGTTCTCTCTAGTGCACACCAAAGACACCTCTCTCCTCAGCATTGTGAGTAATTAGCTCTCATATCTCAAAAACAGTAAATAAAAGATAAATTAGCGGCGCGGAGGGATTAAATCAAGCCAACACCGTGGGCTGAATCAGAACCTGGATCATCCTGGGATACTCCACAGAGAGCTTCACAGCAACCTAGCCAACAATTAGGAAGAAATACCTAAAAACTCCAAGAAGAACAAAGAAACCTTAGTGGAGAAAGCATAGGCTACCTGCTACGGCTGTCAGAAACCAAAACAGGGTGAAAGCACTAACTGAAAAAATTTAAACATCAGCTTATTTTAATGTAAAGCATTACAGAACTGAAAATTTGCTAGTTTAAGATTGCTGTCACATTAAGTGCATCTGGAAGACTAGGATCTTCTATGCTCCCCCCCCAATTGGAATGGAATTAATGTCTCAAAGCAATGTCAGTAATACTTTTGCACAAGGCAAAATCGGCTGCTGAGGAGGAAAGCAAATGTTCCAAGTTCAGCATGGCAAACCCAAATGGACTGCACCAAAATTCCCAGCTGGGAAACCACCAAACACAATTCTTGACCAATCCCCAGAGGTTTCATGCCATACACCTTCAAGCTATTTGACTCTTCTACCTGTCAGATGGGACAGCTAGATAGATGGGAGGTGAGGAGTGTCAGAGAAATTCCTGGTTAAAGTCTGCACTACCCAGGGCATTAAAGAGGGTGAAAAAAAAAAAAAAAAAGAAGCAGGACAAACTATGATTGAGAATTCATTACAAAGGGTTTATCCTGCCTTTCTGAGAGGGCTGCAGTGACAAGTGCTGCCAATGAAAGAAACAATTGGAGAGACAAATCTCAACTGTTACTGGGGTTACAAAGACAACAATTTTCACAGAGTGAAAGGTGTGAGGTTACACAGCCAAACAAGGCATGAATGAAGTTATTTCAATTAAACAGCAAACTTTTTTTTTTTTTCCTTCTTCCTTACTTTTCTCCCTCTGTCTCTAGCAGAGCTGTGTTGGCATCACTGACCACCCTCCGCCTTCCCTCGTGCTCTCCAGCTCCACAGAGCAGGCAGACCTTCCAGGTGTACTGAAATCGAAATGCTGACCAGCAGGCAGATGTTTTCAATTGAGTTCTTGTTTGTGTTTTTTTTTCCAGCCCTCTAATAGCAATTGCATGCACCTTGCTTGTGTAAATCTCAAATATCCAGCAGCAGGTTATGTATAATGACTGTCACAGTTCCTGGACCAAATTCTCCGAAGTGCTCAGCTCCTGCTCAGAACCAGCCCCTCTCTAAAGGGTTTGTCAGGCAACAAAACCATCAGCCTCGCTGCTATTCCCCAACAAAGCTACTTCCCAAAATGACAAGCCTTCCCCTTTATGGTTGTCAAAGCCAAAACCCACCCTACCATTCTTCATCGAGAGGGGAGGTTGTACAAACAGTAAATGCCAAACCCCAGAGAGTCACATGTATCGTTGCCAGAAGCACACAGCAAAAAATGTTGTTTTCAGTTGGATAATTCACCTATTCAGCCTTATTTAAAAAACACCAAACAAGCCTGTCTTCCAGACACTTCCTGAGCACACACTTAAAAACTAAGGGTGGGTCCATAACACAGCTACCTGCATCCTTAATAACTCCTGTGTTTTCCTGCATCTGCTCATCCCAACCCCGGGTCTACACAAAGAGGGACCAGTAGCAGCTATATTAAGCAATAGCAAGGAGTTAAAATTAATTTTCCAAGCATGAAGAAAATACAGTTTGTGCTAATGGTGAGAGCAGACTGCCCACAAAGAGCCAGCCAACTCAGGCTAGAAAATCCACCTGAAATTCTGCCCCCGGTACAGCAGAAGGTTATTGGAACTCTGCTTGATGATGTCTGACCAGTTTTAATTGCCTTTTTTTTCTTTCATCTATCAACTGCCTTGATATTCCCTATTCTTTTAAATCCACATACAATCCTTCCACAGCTTCCAAGGCAGGCATTTCATTCCTCCTCCTCCCCGAGCAGTTTACCGTGCGTCAGAGCTGACTCTGTGCGTTTCAGCATCCAACACTGATGCAATGAGAAAGGTTATTTCACCCACGGCTCCTCGAGCATGAGAGGGAGCCTTCTTTTATGGGGAACGGTCTGCTGTCACCTTGGCTGCAATCCTCTGCTAATGTGACTTGGGAGAAGGTGCTAAGCCCCAGCCCCGCTTCTTCAGCTTTTCTTCAGAGAATTCGGAGCTCCACGTCTTGATAAAATGACACGGAATATCTTCCTCAAGAATGAAAGCGATTTTCTAGCCTTTGATTGCCGAAAGCATCCTTGATAAATTGAATGGGAAGGCATAAAAAAGGGGGGGAGGGTGACTGAGAAGAGGAGATGTTCACAATGAAGCTCTTATGCGAGGAGGATTCGGGTCATCAATTTTCCTTCAGTATGAATCAAATACTGTTAACAACATGGAAGCGGCTCCATGATAAGACACACAAATGCGTTCAAGAAATTTAATGCTTTGCCTCTCATCACAGAATTTACAGCATTTCATCAACCAAATGGAAAGGCAGAGGCTCTTATCAACTGGAAAGTGGGAGGTGTGACAGGACAGCGGGCCAGGATAACAAATGCACAGTGAAGTCATAGGGATGCTTGCGAAGCCACTCCAGTGCCTCAGCGATGCTAAGGTTCTAGGAGATAATTAAATTACATCTCCCCCGTGGGCATAATCTCATTTGGGATGTGATGGAATTAAGGGATGGCCTCCGTTTTCTTCCGTGCCCCAGAGGACCTGGAGTATCACTGAGATGCCACATCAAGGTTTGCATCCCTATCAGTGAGCGCTTCTGCTCACCGAAGGAAAGAGATTCCCCCCTCCTCTTCCTCAGATTCTCTCTCCAGGCTCCTTTCCAAAATACTTTTCCTAGAAATCTCCCGTAACCATTACACCTTAGCCTTCCATCTCTGCTCTCACCTCGTGGCATACTGACCAAATCTGTCTGCCTTCGAGTGGTGCCTGCTGTGTGCCCTGCTCCCTAAAAGCAGTCTGTTAGTGCACAGCACGTAGCAGGAAACACCAGCAACCCCCCCCACACACCTTCCCCCTCCAAAAAAAAGGCCACAAAAAACCCCAAACCAATCAAACTAAACCATCCACACGATGACCCAGTCACTCACCAGGCTTTCATGCATATCTCCCTCAAAGGTGCTTACAATACCTTACAGGCTTTTCTACAATCAAAATTTCTCCAAGAGGCAAAAGTATTTGTCAAGCAAAAGAGCTACCTGATGTAGATGCAAACCTTTATGAGCAGAAAGATAGAAATGCTAGGAATTATAGAAATGCAGCTCTTAATTACAATTAGGACTCTGCTAATAGAGACACTGCCACTCTTCCCCATGACCTTTGTAATGGTGGTGGAAAGGATTCCAAATTAGATTCACAGATCATCCAGTATGGTTCTTTGGCATCTATTGATGTAACCATGTATTTTAATACACAAGAATGTCACAAACACCGAGTTTTCTAATATCTCAGAAATAGAATTTCACTTACTGTTCACAAGTAACCTGTCCCACATAAATGAGCACCCAAATTAATATATAGCATCTATTTCCACATCAAGCAACCTGTACGTAGAAAACGGAATGGAAACGGAAGGTTATTGGCAGCAGGAGTTGCCAACGGCTGTCCAAGGGACTTCTCCCTGCTCACAGCACTCAACTAAACGTGGCTCCACACAAACAAAAGGCATCTTCAGCAAGCTGAATGGGACCCACTGGGACACCATTACTCTGTTAGTCCAATCACACCATCTTCTGGTTTCTGGAGCTCCAAGAGACAAACGTGTTCCTCTAATACTCGTGGTCCCAGTCTCCCCAACACATTCTTCCCAGAATTTCTGCACTGACAAGCGTCTCATTCCTTCTCTTGATCCAAAGCACACTTCAAATGCCTTGCAGAGGAGGAATTGCTCCGTCCTTACTTTATTCAATACTTGCCATTTCATGAGGTGAAAAAAACAACGGTGGCTTTAAATTACAAAGAAAAGGGACAAATTACAACTGCATATAAGATGTGGTAGATTCCTGTCACACCCAGCTTTCTTGTCCAACTTGGTCTCAGTAGCCCTCCCCCCTGTGAAGGTGCCAGAACTCTCTTGCTGCCTTGATGCAGGCAGAAGACCCAGCCAAGGGTCTGGGGGTGATGCCCCTTGCACTGTGCCACTTGTGAGCAGCTGCTGGCAGTGCCACTGATGTCATCACCTAGGACAAAGTCATCATCTCCAGCACGAGAAGGATTCATGCTTCTCCCAAATGCACAAGTTTACTTACAGATAAAAGGCTCTAGTGGACAAAATCTCAGCATTCCATGACTAGAAACAGAGTCGTCCCCCAAGCCCTGTGGGCAATTCCCACAGGGAATCTCTGTGATCTCAGGGGGCCATTTCTTCCTTGACAAGGGGAAAGAACAGTTTTCATCGAAGGATAACATAGGTGGGCAAACAATGATTAAAGAATAATTCTCGTGCTGTATTCACACGTCAGTATCTAGACACAGACCTAGACACACACACAGGTTACCAACTTTTCATCACAGGAAAGACTTTTTGAACGGCATCTTTTTTTCAGAAAACAGACTCTACATCACACCTCAACCAAGGGAAAGTCTGCTTATTCAGGTTGTTTCTGAGAAAGCACACGAGACAGAGTTGTAGAAACCCAAAAAGTCCCAGAGGCTTTTGAACATACAACTCGGTTCCCACTGCCCCGCTGAAATTCTCATTTGCCTTTCACCAATAAAGGCAACAGAGGCAGACAACAATCAAATACTGTTATTGCAAATTAATTCTTCACCTGAGTACACACAGGTTTTCCATTTTAGGACAACAGAGAAAGGGAATTCTCCCAATGATCCACAGGGGTTGCATGGTTCTGGGTGCAATGGGGAGGAGGAATGGAGGGTGTGGGAAACTGCCCTCTTTCCTCTGATGAACTTGCCAACAGTGGGAATCCACTGGAGAAGGGATCACACCACCACACGTCAGCATTTCTGGCTGTGCACTTACCAAACTGCAAACCAGCTCTATTGGACTCTGTAAGAGCAACTTTGGAGGCAACTTGGGATAATATACGAAAAAATAGGAAAGAATGAGGTTTAGTTTTGAGTTCTCTGTAAGTGCCACAAAATTCCTGTGAGCAAACCACACATTTTATGATTTTCAGGATCAAAGCAACAAATTGCTGACCATATTACAGCCAATGTCACAGAGGCAATTAAGAAATCATCCAGAGATACAGATTATCAGACAATCCTGCTGCCAGCATCAATCAAAGGCATCAAATATATCTGCAACAAAAGGGATCAGCAAAAGGATCAGTGACATCAGTTCATTCCAAACAACTTGCAGAAAGTAAATGCCACAGACAAGCACACACACACACACAAAAAGAGATCTCTCCACATCGAACTGATATATAAGCCTTAAAAACCCCAGAAGGTGTTTGCACTAAGAAGAGCAAAAGCACAGCACTGGCAAGGCAGCTGGTTAAGAGAACAGAAACCTCTGTCACTTGCCCCAAGGGTGCCCAAGAGCTCTAACACAGTATTAGGATACCAAAAAAACAAGAGAATAGAGAGCAACAGTCATAATATTATATCTGGTGAAACCTACTAAGTCAGTGACAGCAAGGATCAGAGAGGAGAGGAGGCAAGAATTTGCCCTCAAGGCAAATTTTACCACAACTGCCTGTGTCAGGACTACTCATGTCCTAAGCACTGCTCTGGTTTAATCCCCAGAACATCAGTAGGGCCTGCTGAATTTTGAAAATAATTTCGTAATAAAGATTAACATTTATAGTGATACCATGTATTTGCGAACAGTGTAAGTGGAAAAGTCAGGAGCAAATAATAGATGAGTTCTGACAAGCCTTGGTCTAGCAAACACAGAAGAAATCACTCCCCTCCTCACTGCAGAAATTCTTTTGTCAGCAGTGTTGCTCGACACATGGACCAAGCACTATACAATCTTAACCAGAGGATCAATTCTACCCCAGCCCACCATCTGAAGCCTTTTTTTTTTTTTAAATGGGCCTTTATCCCACTGTTCCCCCCACCTCACCCACCTCCATTATAATGTAACTTAAGTACTTCTTTGTAGGTGTTTCAACTTCAGAGTTAAAGCTCTTACAGCATCGAGTAGAAAGCCTTCCCATACCTACAGCTTCAGCCTCCTTAAAGGTATGAGTAATAACACGCAGTGAGATACAACCACTCAGGATAAACTCTCTTTTCCACAAGATGAAAAATTCATTCTCTCCCCAGAGCCAAGCCTGAGTAGTCAGGAGTATTTGCATCTTTCTGCCATTAACTCAATTAAGCCCGCAATAAGGATTGCTGGGTAAAATGCAGCGTGTATTTGCATGTAAAATGCAGACTCAAGGAGTCTTAAAATGCCCTTACAAATACAGCAAAAATAGACCAATAAAATATTTTGTAATGACTATTTATGTGTGTATAACAACTCATTATTTCAATTCTCCGCATCAGGGATTTGTTTCTCTCCTCTACCCCTTAAATAAATCTAAATAAATTATACATTTAAAAACAGCCTATGCATCTATAACAACAGAAACAAATTTCATTTAACATCCAGATGTCAAAGCCAGCCCTTCTGTCACTCTTTATTCAAGTCTGTTTTACATAATTTATGTCATCTTAATTATTTCCTTCTCTTTCTGGGTAGGATAGCACTTCAGGCCGAGCCACACAGAGCAGAGTCATTTCCTTTGGAGACGATACGACTGCGTGCCATGACTGCTCACAAAGAACACACTGATGTTTTATGGTCTCCAGGTGGGGAACTATATATACGTAGAGCCTATGATGGGACATCACTCAATCTGCATACTACAGCAATAAAAATAGCAGTATATATGCATAATACTGTTTTAATGCAGACATACTGTGCTATTAATAGCTTCCCTTTCTGCTCCCTTAACTCCTTTACAAACAGATGCTGACAGAGTCTACGGGAAGCAGAGGAAGACAGAATTAGCTCAAACCAGACTGAGACACTTGGTTTTGTATGCTTTTCCTCTCCAAAGTCCCCCCAAAATTAAAAATTCTCAAGCCTCAGCCAAGGTCCTTCCCATCCTCCACCACTCTGTGCCATTAGTCGGAATTACACCCAGAGCTTTAATCGCACATATACTAAAATATGTCTAAAGCAATACAGGCATCACTCTAGAAATATCCTATCCCATTTGCACAGGATAAATAATTAAATTGTTTTAAGCGGTCTAATCTATTAATGCCTGTAGAGGCCTTAATTTTGGCTACTAAATTTCAAGAAGCTATGTTCATCAATTCAATATAGTTAACAGCCATAAATCACCTTCCTCGCTCTACATGACTAATGAGTTTACTGCATGATGAAAAAAGCCAATTCCTTGAATTAAGTTTTCACTCTAAATGTTCCTCATTCTCCTTATGGCCCACAGCATGTTCCTGTCCCCTTTGTGGCCTCCTGGGATGCACAGCAAGGCACCTTGGAAAGCCATGGGCTGGGTCCTGCAGACATTGACTCACAGGGATGCCCAACGGGACCCAGGAGATGTTCCTGGTTGAACTGAGCACAACAGTGCCTTGAATTACCCCACACCCTCCGGAATCAGGCTCTTGATGCTCCAGAACATTCTTAGAGACATCGCCGAGTGCAGCCACCACTTCCCAGCCCATATACTCCTCTGGTTTTCCTCCCTGGGTTCACTCCGCTCTGCTTTGCTGCTCAGATGGCTTTGCACCCCAGCTCAAGTTATTCAGAGCCGACCCGAAATGGCAGGAAGGGTGTTCACACTCAGGGCTTTCACCACCTCAAGGCGAATCCCAAGACCAGGGAAAACAGGGGCTTCTCTGCTGCCACAGAGAAAGTGGCAAAAGTCAGGGGCTCCAACCTCATTAGAAGCTGAGAAGTTTGAAGGGACTCAGAACAGCCCTGCAGCCACAGAACAATAGCCCCGTAAAATATTAACTGAATTCCACACCACCTGACTGTGCAACCTCAAATAGCTCTCCTTTCCCGTGAGGTGAACATACCCCACCATGATACAGGCTACGGGGCCAGTGCCAGACGTGGTGGGGTCACCAGATGGAGGAAGCCCACCCACCCGCTTTCCCTGGGTGATGCTGGGCGTAGGAAGTAGCTGAGAACAGAACCCTGCTCTCCCTGGAGGTGCCATCCCACAGAAGGCATCTGCTGACCTTTGCTGCTGTGCAAAAGCATGCGTTGAACACAGCCCATCCTCAGCACCTGCAAAGCAGGGCGCCCCCACTGCAGCCCCCAACACACAGCTCACCTACAGCAGGTCAGGTCCTAGACTTCCACAGGGTCTGATAAAAGTCCCTGCAGCCACACGAGAAACGGTTATAAGCATTACTTAGAAATAAGCAACAACAGCACAGGGTTCTCAGAGAGAAAAAGGAGTGATCACTCGGCAGCAGATGGACACTGTCTCCTAGGAAGAAAGAAAAAATCCAGCATATGAAAAGCCAGGAGAAAATAGAAAATGTTAAAGCAAGAGTTACAGTTTTCTCCACTGCCTAATTATGAGATAAGAAGATGACAATAAAGCTAAAAGCTTGGATAAGATGGAAACATTCAAGCAGTTGGAAGTTAAAGGCTAAATTCTTGGGCATAGGGAGCCAGGTCCCTCAGGCCATATATGGTACCTATGTCATGGTGTGGGCTCAGTGATGAGCCATATAGAAGGTTCCAGGTGTGAAGCTGAGAGTCCTGACGCCTGGGAGGGGATCAGCACAGCCATTTTGCAGCATTGTGTCCTGGAGCAACCCAGGCTGAACAGACACTCAGGGCAGTGCACCTTCATCCTCGCTTTGCGGTTTCAAAGAAAAACAAATGACCAACTAATAGATATGTTATAAACCCAATTAGCAATTGCTATTGTCCTCCAGCACCTTTGGGCCTTCCAGGTGTTGACACTGGTTTTAATTCTCTGAAGAGACAGTGAGCTGCTTCTCGACTTTAAATCAGTTTCCATTCTTTGTGTACGTGAAAGGGAAGAATTGTGAAGTTTCCTCTTAAAAAAAAAAAAAAAAAGGCTGTCATTTGCTATCTTTTTGTGCACATTTCTGTACTTTCTCATATGTACATCCCTCTCTACATATATGCAGTCAACCTAGATGTATATACAAACACGCCAAATGTTGCACATTAAATAAATGCATATATTTAAACCATCACACTGTATACAGTCTATTTTGGCAAGAGCCATCTGGAAGAAGAAAAAAAGTGTAGAAGAAATACTTAATGTAACCAAACTAGATGTTGTACACTTCTGCCAACATACAGAAAGAAAATTTACAGAATCAGGGAATTGTCAGAGTTGGAAGGGACCTTCTAGAGACCATCCAGTCCCACTCCCCTGCCAAAGCAGGGTTGCCCAGAGCACA